>ML777242.1:2398266-2411348 GCA_009831015.1 Picea engelmannii | reverse complement strand
CCCCCCTCTCAGTTGTCTTAGTAATTTCAACACACTTTGCTACTCCTTTTGAAATTTTGATCATTGTATTTGATGGTATCAAATGATAAACACACTATTTAGTTTGACTTAATAAGTTACCTTACAACCATATGTTCATGTGCATATGCTTAGGTCTATTACACTTGATAGAGTAACTCCATGCTTATTGTTTATTCTTTACATACTAACACAAAGATATGAATGTATGTTAGGTGGTTTAATTATTATTAAGGTTAAGCAAAAAATTGAAAAATAATTGATTGGCTATGCACGTGCCATAGCTAGTTAGGGTTGTTCTATAAGTAATCATGTTTATCTATTATGTGTTATGATATCTACCACAAGAACACTCCTAACATTAGTTAGGTTTCCAAAGCGTGTTGTATACAATAACATCTCATAGTGGTGAATCAATAATCTATCATCCTCTTAGATCAATGACTTCCTCCTCCACTCTTGAATCTAGGGTAGAGTACCATCAACATTGGAATGAATCTAGACAATTTCTCTTTGCCCTTAATGACCTTCTCTAGAGCTTGAATAAACTATCTATGAAGGTCATTGATTCAAAAGTTTCTAAACTTCCACATGTAACTCTAACTTTGTAAGTTTCAATCCCATAGATGCAACATCTATAGAAGATAAATTGGGTATTGTTGTTGAGAAGTTAATTGAAGGATCAATAGATCATGCAATTTGAAAGATGATACTTCCTTAGGCCTAGAGATTCCACTCTCCCCTCTACTTACATGTACCTATGTGACCTCCCTATATCCTATTGAATAAGAGAATCACACCATTTTAGTACCTATTTAGCTACCCATGTAGTCTCTTACTACCATATATGCCACAACCTACAATTGGTGTGACCAATATACCATTGTTGTTTCTTAGAGTAATGATTCCCTCCTTACCAAGAAATAATTTGTTATCAAAAATGTTTGGATGGCATGGTTAAAGGTAACATGATAGCTAATTAAACGAGAAACGGAGTTCCTCTAACAATCAATGTCCTAAATTTATGCACCCTCTCATGTTAATATTCACAAGTGAAGAAATTTTATAAAGTTTGTGGTCTAAGGTTGAATCAGAGTTGTGGGAGGTCAACTACCATTATATTTTCCATAGATCAATGATAGGTGAAACTCCTTAATGAAAATGTTGTGATAAATTATCATGACTATGCCCTCCTTCATGTCAAAATAGATTAGAAATTAGTAGATCACTCCTTTATAGTCTTACCTTAGAGATTGTGGCAAAGCCTCATGTTAGCCTTTCCCTATGCACTAATAAGTGACAATTGTTATTTGGGCTAGACATCAATTTTGGTGATATTATTATCAATCCATGCTTTCCAATTCTACCCTAACAAAATTGGTTATTGGAGGGTCCACTATAAGAGAATAATATCCAAGGGAAATGGGAGGCCTCACATCAAGAAATAACACACTTGGCATTTCTATAATTGTGAGTTAAACTAGAAAGGAATAAATTCGGTAAGTTCCCTACAAACATCATTCACCATTATAGTACTAACACTTGGCAAGTTACAAACCTACCACCAAAACAAACATATCAAAGGGGAAAGTGGGTTGTATGAACAAATTTTACATGTAGAAGTAGGGAACAACTCCTTAAGAGAGTTTTAATTAGATTTTTCTCAAGCTCCACCCACCATACCTATTATGACATGTATTATGTGATAAGACCAAAGGATCAAATGCTTCTACAAGAATACAATAATGTTGGTGTGACTATTGAATTAGACAAAATCTCGCCAAAGGACCAAATTTTCTAAGAAAAGAAGAGGTAATATTTCATGGTTGTTAGAGTACAAAAATTGAGAATCCCAAGCTATAGAACTAATTCACAAAGTTGGAAAATGATCTAGGAATTTAAATGTCCAAAAACAATCAAAGGAAAACATCATCTAGGGGCTAAAATCAAGAAAAGGTGAAGACTCAAGGGTATTCACATACAATGAGATTTCCTTGTAGCTCAATAGGATTTGGAGGAGAAAAATAAATCTCTCTTGACAAAGTAGAAAACTATGGAGGACTATATTGAATAATTGAAAAAGAATTAAAAGGAGCAGAGGTTAAAGAAACCAAGAAAAAAAATCAAGTTATACATTGAGAAGATGAACTAAATGGATAGACTATCCATCATACCACTTTGAGGGAAAAGGTTGAAGATATAGAAATACAACTATAGGTTTAGAGCGTGTCACAAGAACTAGAGGTTTTGAAGAAACATATGCATGAAAATGACCAACTAATTCTCTATTTTGAAAGCACAACAAAAGAGAATAATTTTGAATGTGAATATTTAAAGAAAAGGATGAATATATATGAAGTAGAAACTTTATAAGAGGCACATGAGAAAGAAATAGTAGTGGGAAAAATTGGGGAGTTATAAGCCATCTTGGAAATAAAAGAATAGGCCACGATAGGAAAATCATATATGGTCAAGGTAAGAAGAATTCTATAGGGGAAGGAAAACATTTTCCTAACTTGTATCAAAATTCCATGGATGCATTATTTGATGAGAGAGAAAGGTAAGGAAACACACAATCCTTGTGTGTGCTATAAATTAACCATAATTGAGTGAAGGTTTGTTGGCTTCCATTGGTGGGTGAATTCATGAATCTTAGTCACAAATTTTGGCAACATAAGGACAAGAAAATGGCCTATACAGGCCATCGATCAAGGTGTTACTTAATCAATATTTTAATCCCTTGATTAAGGTTTTAATTAATAAATATTTGAATCTTCAATTAAGGTTTCAAACCTCAATTTATAATTTTAAACCAAAATCAATTATTTATGTCAAAAATACCTTGATCGAGGGCTATTTATTTTAAAACCTTCCATCAAGGGATTGAAATTCAATAATCCTTCCCCATTTTTATAGGCATTCATGGAGTTGCATATTTCAAGTGTTGAAATCCTTCATGTTTTCATGGAATGTGGAAGACTTGCTGAATATAGAATCGTCATTGAACCATCTATCCAATGACATATAATTTTCTCATTTTGGATTTCATGCTATATTTTAAATTTATTTTTTATAAAAATTATATGAACTTTTTTCTCTTGAGTAGTGAAGGCCCCTAGAGAAAAATACATATCTCAAAATCCACACAACCAAAAAATTATAAAAAATATATCGACAATCCATGGATGTTTCCTCTTCAAAAGGTTGTTTTTGGTTTTTCATTTTACATAAATGAGTGGAAATAATTTGTTGGGATCACAAAGGTGTATAAAATTCCATTCAAATATTAATTTGTCATATTTGAAAAATAATAAAAAAATGTAAATTCATTTTAAAAAAAATGGAAAAAGAAAACACTAGTACACTCCATGTAGTTGATATATTTTTGAAATTATACATTGAACATTGAATTAAGAGTTGTGAACAAAAACCACTTGTTAAATTTTCTAGAAATTTGCAAGGACAAATATTTAAATAAATGCAAATTTGACGTGCATTAAACCAAATTCATATTTTCTGAAAAAGTATCATTATAAAGACAAAACAATTATAAGGCTTGAGTTTCCCACTGCCACTCAGTAGTTTATATTTGATTTTAGCACTTTGTAAAAGCCAGTACAAGCAAGTTGTGATCTCATTCTTGCATCCATTAAACTCACATCACACATAGGTAATTAGGGAGACTAAAAGAAACCATAATATCTTTAATTTCCTTGATTTCCACGTGGATGGCTTAAGAAGTTTTTCATTTGAGTTTCAAAAAGCTTTCAGTTTTACAAAAGTCATCACATTAAATTGAGACTAGAAGGACATCTAAACCAATCTTGCAGTATGCTATTTCCTTGCACCTTAGTGTGATCTTGGAAATCAGAAAAAGAGGTTGCTTAGAAAAGTCTCCATCTCCCTTGGAAAATCAAGTCATTTTCAAAAGAGGCCAATCCTCTCAAATTACTTAATTGAAGATTAAAAGAGTTGTAAGGGCCCATATTCCTACATGCATGCAATTCTAGGATAGTTTTGAAATTCTTAGAGTAAGTAACCCAGGGAGTTTTAAAAAGTTGTAAGGGCCCACACATGCCCACATGCTCACAACCTAGGACTAGTTTCAATTTTTCTATATTACAAAACACCTTAGGAAGATAAAGGGTCCAAGTAACAATTTTCATATCCACCATGATAGCTTAGGATTTCCTTTCATTTGCAAGGGTAATTTTGAACAAATTTAGTAAGTTATCTAAAGAAGAGAAGTAAAGGAGCACACGATGTCCACCATGATAAAATATTGAATTTAACTTATTAAACATTTTTGTTTCACCACCATCACTCCTTGCACACTCTCTCACTTATTCAAACACCCTTTTTTTAGATACTTGAAACTCTTGAGGGATTCATTTGTCTAGAAAAGGGCCTTTTGTGCACACCCCCAGTAAGAACGAAGTTGGTCCATGACCCCAACTTCACATCCCTATTTTACATTCTAAAAAAAACCATAATCAACCCACTTTATAACCTCCTTAGGAGGAGCACAAAATAATTTGGTAGTCTAAGTTACGATGTTGGGGATAGGGATCCAAATAACTCCCCATCATCATTCTTCATTTGAAACTTAGAAAGTTGTGAATTGGGGTACCAAAATCCTCCCACTCAATCATTCTTATACCATAAGGCAAGGAGACACCTGTGAAGTTTGAAGGCCAAGGTCCAGTTGTTCTGTGCATGCCTCCTTGGGTCACCCAACCCTTGGAAAGAATCCAGCATGTGACCGATTTCTGAGGCCGGAAATCTAAATGTCGTGCTTGATGGAGGTAGCCTAGTAGAAAAAATTTAGGATTTATCTACCCAAGGTGGCATTTGTCGGTTGAAATCTCACCTTAATTGTATTTTGAATGGCTATTGGAAAATATCACCAATTATTCTAGGATATTCCCCCTTCACCCCTCATTATAACACATTGATCATCCCTTCACTAGTTTCTCTTCAAGTGGGTTCTATCCCCACTATCGAGATATTTTTTGGAGGTCCAATGCTATTTGAGAGGAAGGACGTTACGTAGTATAGGACACGTGCATTTGATTTTTATTCCTCCAGGAGGAGTTACAAAATCTCAAACAACTTTTTACATTGTCTTGATGAATTCTTTTTCACCATTTCAAGTACATGCAATTTTATGAATACATTGTTTAAAGTAATTTGAAAGAACCTTATCCTACCATTCCTCACCACAATTTACACACATTCACTTCTAAGTTGGAATCATAGGGGAACCAAAATATCCCCACCATTCCAGACACTTGAGAAATTTACCTCAAATTTTAGGCGATGTTCCAAGAGTCACTAAAACATAAATAATACCATCACACATGCCAGTTAGTTCCATGGTACTAGGCTCATGATTACTAGGAGAAAATTTGCTTGGAACCAACATTTTATGCACTTCCCAAGCAAACCCTCCACCACAAGGAGGTCGAGCCCAAACTCTTCCACAAAGTACAAGATCGTGAGGAACCAATTCCTCCCATAACATGGTAGGGCCCACTCCTATCATGCTCTTTTTATCTTCACTCAATATCCCTAATCTAACCAAATTGATGAATGATCCAATATTACATGACCCCACTTGGACGAATATGCCCAAAAAACTACCATCAAACATCCCTAAGTTTGACGGAAAAGCTGGGGAGGACCCTCCAAACCATAACATGTCCTTCCACTTCTGGTGTTCTTCCAATAGAATAATGGAATATTCCATTCATCTACGACTATTTTAGAGAACCATCACTAGCACAACAACCAAATTGTATGTGGAAAAAAAGTTCGAAACCCACCCAACATTCAAATCATTAGCCAAAGCATTCCTGTCATTTTTTCAACTTCCCATTCATCATGATATTGGGTCTGAAATCCTGTCAGAATGAAATAAAAATACCACTACACACATTTCATACCATATTCACAAGTGGCGTAGAAATTGCAACCTTTGTAAGGCACACACCATGCCACAACAAAGGCTATATTGGTTCCTCCGATCACTTGTTCCCTCCCTTGCTAAAGATGTGGCCACATCCCTTCCCCGAAGTGAAGATGAAGCTATCACTAAGGTTCAATAGTTTGACCTCATCTACTCCCAATCTGGGTACCTTTGCATTGTCCTTCTAGATGCTCCTTGTCCTTTTTCTTTTGGTCAAGAAAAAACGAGAACGTCACATGTTGTTGATGGGTTGATTGGATCCATGGCTCATACTCAGCCACACGTAGAGCCAATACCCACATATGGGACCAAACCATAATTTAAGCCATATTGGGGAGTTTCATATTACCCTCCCCCACCCCCCCCACCAACATTTATGGAACCTCCTCTTCCCCCCATGGGTACCCAATTACCCACATCCCTTCCCCAACCAATTTTTATCCTGCAGTCGATCCCTCAACCAACAACATCCTATCCACCTAGTAATAACTGAGTGAACTCCACTTCTTACAACCCATATGAAACCCCACAAGGTAACCCATATTATCCCTTCTCCGATCCAACACAATCTGTCACACCCCCACGTGGACAACACTAGGAAGGGGTCAATTTCATCCAACCTTCCCCTCTTCAATAGGTTCAAAATTGTGAACATTTGAATATGGCCAATCCATCTCACCAACCCAACAATAACTAGAAGAAATGAAAGAACATGAACCAAGGATAAGGAGGGAACCCCCCCGAACAAAATCCCCAAGTTGGAGGCAACCAATGCCAACCCAACCTGAACCCCCAAGGGGGAAATAATAATGGTAAACATCGACAAGGGAGAAATAAAAACCTTCAAACCAATTACCCTTTTTCACTATGTGGTGAATATGGTCATTACACTCACCATTTCCCCCAAATCGTCAATTTCAAATGGATGAAGGATGCCATGAATTCCTAGCGAGCTCCCAACCCTTAAGGTCCACCTCAAGGACCTATAACTTATATACCACCACGACCGTCGGTGGTTTTACAAAAACCTACCCACATAAAGGAATCATTAATAATCAACCAAAGGTGGTTCAACACCTACAACCAAAAGGGTAGTTCCCTCCACCTGAACAACCCTATCACGGGAACACCACGTACTGCAGTATCCTCTTCTCTTCAAAAGAGGAAATCCTCTTACAGACTTGTAGTCACCAATATGGTACATCCCACGATCCATTAACCACCACTTCGGATGCTTCCCAACCACCAACTGGACAAGCATTGATGATCCCTCGTTCTAACACTGAAGCCATTGCTTGCATGCCTCGTGAACCTTTGCATATAAATGTACACAACCCTCATTCTAGTGCCGCTCATAGGTATAGTTTTATTGATGACCTCACTCAATCACCCACTGCCATGCCAATTATAGAAGTACTTCAAACATTCCCTTCCCAACGAAAGGAATTACTTTCACAATTGGGGACAGTGGACCCCATAGACACCTGTCTAATCACATTTGACTTAGACAAAGAAGACTCGTGAATTCCATCATTAGTTTCATTCCATATTCCTGTCAAAATCCATAATATGACGGTACATCACTACATCATAGATGAAGGAACATCCAAATTCATCATGTCCAAATCAGTTTGGCAGCAACTTGGTTCACCTAAGTTGATCCCCTCCACCATCACGCTTTGAGATTTTGATGGTCACCCATCCCAACCGAAAGGCCTATGTCAAAATGTCCTAGTCGCATTAGGGGGAAAAATGATTCTCATCGAAATCAAATTCATTTACGCCCAATTGGATTATAATATCCTCTTTGGATGAAGCTACATGTACACCATGCAAGATGTAGGTCCCTCTTCGTACCATGCTCTTCCCTCACAACGAGAAAATTGTCACCATCAATCAATTGAACCACTATGAATCGAATGAATAAGGACACATTGAAAACAACTTGCCACTAATATTCTCTAGCATCGAATTATTTCCAATGATAGAAGTCATACCAGGGCTATTTCATGACCCATATTTTATTGGTACATACCAAGGCTTTCCAACCCCCACTATGACCACTTTGTGTATTGTAATGACTGATGGGGTTGAGATACCTAACCTCCCATATAGTGTGATCTCACCATAATCCACTCCCCCCAAACACTTTTTGATGAACCCCCCACACAGACTCCTCAGGAAGGAACATTAAATAACTCACCACCCACGGGTCAAAACTTCGTTTGGTAGACATCCCCCAGGGAATCACCCAAATTCCCTTATTTTACCCTCCCCTTGGAGTAACAACATACCATATTGATGCTACCCTGACTTTACCTAATATGGTCATTGACATCCCTATATGGTATCTAGAACCACCAACTATGGTACCAATTTTATCCCTTCCACCACAATCTACAACCCCATTTCCGCACTTAGTGGCTCACCCATTCAATCACCCAACCGGTCCCATAGTTGAAGGTGTTGTAACCTAGGTATGCATCCCTTGCTTCTCCTCTTGTTTGACCCTTCCTTAGTCATTCTTTTTTTGATTGGTTCTCCATTTACTAAATATCTTGGTCCTCATTTGTTTTTGATTCGTTGCGCATGTTTGTCTCTGTTTCTCGAAGGATAAATATATATTGGATTGGGTTCGAATTAACTGTCATCATATTTTCCCATTGATTAAGATCACCACAGATCCACCAAGTATTTGTGCATATGTAGGAAATGCCCGTGGATAAACGTAGCTACTCAGAATGGTCATATTTGGGCCAAGGTTGCCGAAATGAATAGGGGAAAGTTTCAACGGTGGAGATCTACCAAGCGAATCAGATCGAGGGCTGTCATCCATTCGGGCATGCAGAATCATGAAGATTTTAACATCAAGAGTCATAAGAGCTCCCAAACTGTCAAAGAACCAAAGAGAATATGGGTTGTTCATCTACCATGACACGCGGTGACAGATCATCTACTTCAGAGATTTTCACTTCGGGAGTTTTCCAAGCCCAAACATTTGAAACTCCCAAATAGCCAAAGACCCAAAGTTCTGAAATTAATCTAGATCGCTCATCAATGAAGACATGTGGAAGCAGATCATGTCACTTCTGTGGTTTTCCTCCAGGATATTTCCAAGCCTAAACATTTGAAACTCCCAAAGCTCGAGGTTTCGAAGTGAATATGGACCGCTCATCCACGACGACACACGGCGGCAGATCACATCACTTTGAGCCTTTTCCTTCAGAAGATTTTCATGTTTCACATTTGAAATTTCCAAATCCTGGACCTCCGAAGTAAATCTGGACCATCCATCATTCAGGGGCACGTGGAGGCAGATCATCCACTTCAACAATCTTCCCTCTGAGAGATTTTCACGCTTAAACATTTGAAACTCCCGAAGCCCAGAGTACTGAAGTACATGGAAGCCATCATTTGAGACATGTGGTGCTCTCATCAGTCATGGCACGTGGTGCTCTCATTGGTCATAAAACGTGGCACACTCATCAATCAGGACATGTGGCACTCATTCTGGGTCATTTTGGTTGTGTCAATTTCCCGTTTCCACTTGACACATGTCACCCCTCTTTTCATGACATGTCAACATCCGTGACATCACATGACCCTAGGCCACCACGTCACTCTGGCCTTTTCTCTCCATTATTTTCCCACACTTAAGATGCATAAACTCCCGAAGTCCCAGAGCGTGGACTCCCAAAGTAAGTACAGACCATTGATCTTAAGTCAAGAAGAACCATCGATCCTTGCAGTATATAGTACCACCTGGATCAAATATCATAAAAATATCAATGACCATAATTCATTGTGGGGACACAAAATACTTGGATGTTAATTTTCTAGAGAGGTCTGACAATTTGAACCATGGTATTGTTGGAAGGGTATGTGGCAGCTTGTGGGGGATTGCGGGCCCAAAGGTGGTGTCAACCCAAACCACCCTCAATGACTTCCACAATCACGTGCTCATCCCATTCACTACTCTCGCTCCTCTATGCACCCAACAGTTGTCCTCCACTCACCTCTATCATATTCACATCTCCTCTCACCTCTCGACATCTGTCTTCACATGTCATCTACCCTCACGTCCACTCATCCCGTCTCCTGATTGGGTGCTCACCTCCACATCTCCCTTCATGACCGATGGGCCGTCAACCATTCTAGCGAAGTTGTCTAGTAGGTACACATGGAAGTTGACGGGGTCAATGCAGAATGCTCTTAGCTTCCAAAAGATCAGACACAGAGGGAGAGTTAAGTCTTAGTCACAGGTCGACATAGATTAGTTCCAAAACACTTCATCGGACTCTTCTCACACAACCAAATATCTCCAGTAGCCTCCAACATCTGACAGACATGCCATCGCTTGACAACAGAGATCTTCTCTATCACTCCAAGGCCCATTTTCGACCATTCACTTCCTTCAACATGCATCAATTCTGTCTCAAAGACAATAGTAGCTTTATTTTGAGTAAGTCCAACATATTCCTAGATTAGATGCAAGAGTGGCCTTCTGTGTGAGATAAGAACCACTCTTGTCGATTAAATTCAACATCTTAGTGCAGTTAATAATTTGTTTAACGAACAGTCCCCTAAGGACAGGAGCCTATGAAACTTTTTTAAATAGTCATTTTTGGGATATTGTAAGGGTCAGATTTTTTAGGAAAGAATAACAATACAACAGACTAGTTGGACCCGTTTATGCATGGATTAAATCTCTCTACCTGGTGAACATTGTTAGGGTCCTAACCCGCACATAGGTAGATCAATATATTCATATGTAATAAAGGTCAATATTAATAAGGCCTTTCAATAAAATAGAATAAGGCRGATGTAAGAAGACCTAATAGAAGCTTCCACTTCTAGAAGGATCTTCCTCTAGATGCTTCTCTTGATAGACATATTTAGTATAAATAAGGGTTGAGGGTATGAAAACCCTAGCTTGGAGATTATTGTAATAGAGCATTGCTCGATTGGAGGTTTCCCACTCGAAGAGGCTTGTGAAAATTGCTTTCTGAATCAAAGTGCTATTCTTGTTGTTGTTCTTATATCATTTCTGTGTTATTGTGGAGATTATGTGGGATATATTACAATTATTTTGCTATTTCTAGCTTTTTATTTATGTTCTGCATATTTATTATATCTGGTATCTTGCAAGTGGTATCAGAGCACTTTCCTTGGCAGAAATTGTGGGAATTTTTTTCTAGGGTAGAGACGTATTCCAATGTCTTTAAGCCACAGAGATCTGTCGTTACACGCATAAACCCATGGTTGAGGGATTCATACACGTAGGAAATACAAGTGGTTCTTAAGTGCACATCTGTTGGCCACCCTTGTAACCCCTGTTGGTACCCCTTCGAGTGGTAGCGCATTAGACAACACCTGTGTATGGATCGACCTAGATTTCCTGAAGTCCTCTTTAGATAAAGCTATCGGTCACTAGACTGCTATAGTGTCACCGAGAGCAACACTCAGGAAGATACTCTCTAGTACCTAGGTAGTCAGGTAGTACAAATAAGGGTACGGTCTATCCTCTTTAGTTAGTGCCCTGAGATATTGGGCATAGTACTACTGTTGGACCCCGCACATATATCAGAGAGCTATAGCACAGGGCAAGCCCTTGTCTATAGAACCCTCGAATACCTAACCCTTGGGGGACAGAAACATAAAAAAATTAAAACAGACCAGATCTATTGTCGTGCAAATGTGTTCAGGTTGCCAATTAAATACACAATTCTTTCTAGTTAAGCATTTGGGGATTTCATCACCACAGTATTCTTTCGACCGGAGTATAACTTCGCAAGTGTAAAAAAAAAAGTATGGAAATTTTTTCACCATTATTTGAGACCTATTCCATTGGATTCATCTCTCTACCCTTATCACATTCATCCATACCATTTTTCAGCAAAATTTTTGACCCCGCTCACCCCTTTTCAGTTCACCCATCCTCATGGACCATACCCATAGCCAATATCTAGAAACTCACTTAAACACCTTGCAATCTGGTTTCCTCGAGACCCAAAAAGAAGTGAAACAACTCAATGCTATTGTTTCCTCTATCAATTCATCCTTCAATGCAACCATAAATACAACCATACAGTCCTCAATGGAGGAAGTCAAACAAGAACTGACCACCTAGCTTGAATCTGTCTTTACATCTGTCTGCACCAAACTGAAGATCCCTACAGATGACCATTTCTCTGAAGCACCTTCAAAGACTAAAGGCGAACATTCCTCCCATTCCCATACCTTTCAGCACCAACACTTTCAACTTGACATACGCCTTCCACGAGTGGATGTGACCAAATTTGATGGCTCGGACCCCACTGGTTGGGTAACCCAAATGGAACATTATTTCTCTTTATACGACATCACAAATGACTTGGACAAACTCCAGTATGGTGTTCTCCATCTAGATCAAGAACCTTGGCAATGGTGGCAATGGAGAAAAACTTCCCGTCAAGGGTATATTGCTTGGACCCAATTTGTGACTGAGATTTATGAACGCTTTGACATGGACACCAACCATTTGGGCCCTTTGACAAAGTTGAAACAATTCAGAACAGTAGAAGACTTCATAGATGCCTTTAAGCACATGGCTTTTCGAACAGAGGGCATGACTGATGCTTTCTTTCGAGAGTGTTTTATTAGTGGCCTCAAGGAGGAGATTCGGGCCCATGTCCTCATGGCTCGACCCTCGACTTGGGTGGAGGCTACTAAAAGAGATAAATAAGAACAACAGGTTGTATCATCACAAAACCGAAAACCCTCCTTTATCCCTCGCCCTAAAACTGTCACGCCCACTACTCCTTCCACCCCATTAAAGATCCAAAAATTGACCAGGGATGAAATGGTTGAACGCCAACTCAAAGGCCTTTGTTATAATTGTGATGACAAATATTTCCCTAGCCACAAGTGTAAGGAACAAAATCTTTTTATGGCCATGTCTGAGGATATTTCGGAAGAGGCTGTTGAAACACCCCTTGTGTTTGAGTCACCTGAAATCACTGACATAACCCCTCCCTCAGACCCTCCCGAAGTAGAACCTGTCATTTCCCTCAATGCTTTGACTGGCTTTTCCTCTCCCTAAACCCTCAAGTTAATC
>ML777242.1:2387154-2397883 GCA_009831015.1 Picea engelmannii | reverse complement strand
TCCTGAAGAAAGAAGGTTCTTGGAGAATGTATCCTGACTTTCGTGCCCTCAACAAACTGACCATTAAAGACAAATTTCCCATTCTTGTCATTGATGACCTCCTGGATGAACTGAGTGGCGCCCAATTCTTTACTAAACTTGATCTTCACTCAAGCTATCACTAGATACGTATGAAAGAGGTAGACATTCCCAAGATGGACTTTCACACTCATGAGGGCCACTATGAGTTTTTGGTCATGCCCTTTGGCTTGTGTAATGCCCCCTCCACCTTCCAAAGCCTCATGAATCATGTCTTCTGTCCCTTTCTCCGTCATTTTTTCTTAGTTTTCTTTGATGATATCCTCATCTATAGAAAAACCTGGAAAGACCATCTTACTCATGTGGATCAAGTTCTCCATCTCCTCTCCTAGCACCAACTTTTCCTAAAACAGTCTAAATGTGATTTTGGTGCCTTAGAAGTAGAATACTTGGGTCATTTGGTTGGCAAGGATGGCATCAGGGTGGATTCGAAAAAAGATTGAAGCTATGCAAGACTGGACGCACCCAAAGACTCTCAAAAGCTTGCATGGATTTTTGGGCTTAACAGGGTATTATCGCAAGTTTGTTAAGAACTATGGAAATATTGCAACACCTCTCACTTCTCTCCTCAAAAAGAACTCTTTCACTTGGAATCCAGCCACTGCTCAAGCTTTTCAAACCTTGAAGATGACCATGTGTACCACTCTGGTTCCGGCCCTTCCTGATTTCACAAAGACCTTTTTGTTGGAATGTGATGCCTCTGGGAAACGAATCGACGCTATCCTTATGCAAAAGGGTCGACCTTTTGGCCTTCACCACCAAGCAACTGTCTGAAAGGAATATAGGCAAACCCATTTATGAAAAGGAAATGTTGGCTATTCTGCATGCCATTGATCTGTGGCACCCTTATCTCTTGGGGCAATGCTTCCAAATTAAGACCAACCATCAAAGCCTCAAGTACTTTCTAGAACAACACATTTCCTCATAGGAGCAATAAAAATGGGTGACTAATCTCTTTGGTTATGATTATGAGATCATTTGCAAGAAGGGAAAAGACAATGTAGTAGCAAATGCACTGTCCTGAAAATATGAAGAAGAAGGATCCATTTTTTCCCTTTCCTTCATTGTACCCGATTGGCTCCAAGCTATGCGCCAGGAATGGCTTCAAGATCCCAAAAGTTTGCATCTGATCCAGCAATTGTAGACCAAGGCTCCGGCTCCCCCAGGGTACTCTTGGCTCCAGGATGAGCTTTGATACAAAGGCCTTTTATATTTAAGTAAACAATCAAAGATTGAATCCATGGTACTTTTTGAGATTCATGTTAAACCCACAGTGGGGCACTCAGGGTTCACTAAAACATATGACATGGTCAAACGTTCATTTTTCTGGGATGGTATGAAACAAGACATTCATAATTTTGTCGCTGAATGTGAGGTGTGTCAATGCAACAAGGGAGAAATAGTCAAATATCCAGGCACACTACAACCACTTCTGATTCCACCTGTTATTTGGAAGGATATCTCTATGGACTTTATTACCGGCTTACCCAAATCAGGGAATAAATCAGTCATAATGGTGGTTGTGAATCGCCTTTCCAAGTATTCTCATTTATGCGCTCTTCAACACCCATTTATTGCATCCATGGTGGCTCAATTTTTCATGGACTAGGTCTTCAAGCTTCATGGCACGCCACACTCTATTGTTTCTGATCATGAACCAACTTTTACAAGCAATTTTTGGCAAGAACTGTTTAAGCTATAGGGCACCCAATTGCATCTCAGCACAACTTATCATCCCTAGATTGATGGTCAAACAGAATTTATCAACAAGTGTTTGGAAACATATCTAAGGTGTTTTTCCTTTGAAAACAACATCAGTGGGCTCAATGGCTACCCCTAGACGAATGGTGGTACAACACTTCTTACCATACAACTACTCGCATGACTCCTTTTGAAGCAGTATATGGACTTAAACCATCTTCAGTTCTTTCATACTTACCGGGTACCTTGAAGGTCTAGGTGGTTGACCAAACACTTATAGTTCGAGAGGATATTCTTCATACCCTTAAAGAGAACTTGCTCATGGCATAGAACTGCATGAAGCAACAAGCAGATCAAGGTCGCTCTGAATGTCAATTTTCAGAAGGGGATCAGGTGTTTTTGTGACTGCAACCATACAAGAAAAATTCCCTCAAGGCCGAGCATTGTCAGAAGCTAGCGCACAAATTTTATGGTCCTTATACAGTTCTCAAACATGTGGGACAAGTCACATATCAGTTAGCTCTGCCCAGCCAGTCGAAAATACATCCAGTTTTTCATGTTTCATGCTTAAAGAAGGTGATTGGAACTAGGTGCCAAATTCAAACCAACTTTCCTGAGTTAGCTGAAGAAGGATCCATTTGGCTACAACCAGAAGCAGTTTTGGACTAGTGTGAGCATCGTCTGCGTCAGAGAACCATCAAGGAAGTACTAGTCCAGTGGAAAGATACGACTCCAACAGATGCCACTTGGGAACCAACTACCATTCTACAACAGTTTCCACATCTCAAGCCTTGACGACACGGTTGTTTTTAAGGGGGAAGATATGTTAGGGTCCTAACCCGCACATAGGTAGATCAATATATTTGGATGTAATAAAGGTCAATATTAATAAGGCCTTTCAATAAAATAGAATAAGGAGGATGTAAGAAGACCTAATAGAATCTTCCGCTTCCAGAAGGATCTTCCTCTAGATGCTTCTCTTGATAGACATATTTAGTATAAATAAGGGTCGAGGGTATGAAAACCCTAGCTTGGAGATTATTGTAATAGAGTGTTGTTGGATTGGAGGCTACCCCCTCGAAGAGGCACGTGAACATTACTTTCTGAATCAAAGTGCTATTTCTATTGTTGTTCTTATATCATTTCTTTGTTATTGTGGAGATCATGCTGGATATATTACTGTTATTCTTCCATTTCTAGCTTTTTGTTTCTATTTTGCATATTTATTATATCTGGTATCTTGTAAAAATACTCTTGATGACAGTATTTTGTTCAACTCTTCATGTTTTTTTATTCTTATGTTGAATACATTTTTTGATTTGTGCAACGTACATTTCATTTCCTTTCAGCTATTGTATGACTTATTTTTACTGATATGCAACCTGTCAGACAGCTAATGCTTTGGTGAATATTTGTTTTCTACAACCTGTGGGAGTTATTGTGTTTTGATACATGTTTAATGTATTGAAATGATATTTTAAGTATTGAACTTCTTGCAATAGATTATTCATTGAGTAGTTTGTTGTTTCTCTCTGTTTTCTATTATTTCACTGGTCTGTCATTAGTGTGCCATCAGCCAAGGAGGGCCCTCATCCATATCGTTCTGCCAAACCAACCTTGCCCTTTTCTTGATAGAATAACCCTTTGACCAACCAATAAAAAATTAAAGAAACAATCATTCTAAACTGATAGGTGGCCTAGCTTTTCCATTTAATAGTGAGGTGCAGACCTTAGGACCAACATCTTCTGGAGCTGTTGCCGGGGATCGAACTGGCACCTGACTGCTAAAGGGAAAATCTAGGCCACCTATCAGTATAAATTGATTGTTTCTATAACTTTTTGTTGGTTGGTCAGAGAGTTATTCTATCAAGAAAAAGGCAAGGTTGGGTTGGAAGAATGATATGGATGAGGGCCCTCCTTGGCTAATGGCACACTAATGATATACCAGTGAAATAATAGAAAAAAAGGGAAACACCAAACTACTCAATAAATAATCTGTTGCAATAAGTTCAATACTTAAAATATCATTTCAAGACATTAAACATGTATCAAAACACAATAACTCCCAGAGGTTTCAGAAAACAAATCTTCACCGAAGAATTAGCTATCTAACAGGTTGCATATCAGTAAAAATAAGTCATACAATAGCTGAAAGGAAATGAAATGTATGTTGCACAAATAAGAAACTATATTCAAGATAAGAATAAAAACACATGAAGAGTTGAATGAAACACTATCATCAAGAGTATGTTCCCAATTAACATTTTTGGGTGAATATATAGATTCCTTTATCCAAGGCCTTTCCAATTACTTCTTTCTTGGTCAATTTTTATTCTTGAGAAAAATGTTATTATCATTTAATCTTTACCCGTTTACTCCTCATGCACACCCTTCAACTAGGTGCAATTTTTAGTTATGCTCATGCATCTTTGCACCTGCACCTATGGGATTTTAACATATGCTCAATCAGGTTTCTTCATGATCCAATTTTAAAAAATCTATCCAAGTTTCATCTACATATAGGTTCTAGGATGCTAGTTACAAGCTACTGAAGGTTTGGCTAATTTACCTTTTTAGCATTGAATGTTACAAGTGCCTTTTGAATCCTCCTGTGCACTTTTACATACCTATATTCTTAATATAACTCCATGGTTCTATTGTATGGCTCAATATGTTTCCATATACTTCTCTTGTGCCATAATATGACTTCTAAGTGGGAAGTTATGGCCTCCATAAGTAAACTAGGATTCATTTTTACCTTGCACTCTATGTCCTGTAACTTCCTCATATAGGCTCTGTTTTGTGAATAGTTTAGCCTTCTAGAAAGATCTCTCTGAGCTATATAATTTTAAAAGTAGAAAATTGAGCCCTAGAAGGAAACATATTTTTGTAAAATTTGAACCTCTGAAAATGTTATTTAGGCCTTCAAAAATGACTTGGAAGATAATGACCTGGAAAACACTCAATTTTCCTGAAAATTTTCACTATTTCCTGAGAATTTAAGATGAATTCTACTAACTAGGATGTTGAAGTGGCATCCTGGGTCCACTTGGAATATTGAGGTGATTCCAAATCATTTTTGTCTCCCACCCAACCCTACCTTGTCAACACTTGTCTCTCTTCTAACTTATTTTCCTTTTTGTTTTCAATTTCATTGGCGTGCATATGCTTATCCTTCGGGTGCCACAAATTTGTTTCCATGCAACACCCATTTTACTAGTGGCGGGGATGGGCGAGCCCCATAATGCACCCATTTTATTATAATTCAAGCATTCTCTCCACTTTTATCAAATGGTGGAGGGTCAGGTCGATCAATGACTGTTGAACGGTCTACATGAGGTCCCCCCCCTCCACTTTAAGTTGTTGAACATTAACCTGAAGGGGGTGGGTACAAAATGGATCCCATTGGTTTTTGGCTTGGTGGTGTAGCAAGAAAATGATTATTTCTACCCCTCTGGTGGTTTCTAAAACTTCTAGGAGAGCCCCCCCAAATCATGGTTAGCATATAAGGTCGGAACCCTGTTCGCCACTATGGCCCCACATCACTTCCTCTCTGCCACACCTACCACCTGCCACCAATTTCCACCATGTATGTACCACTGTGTCCCTACCACCATGGAATTACAAGTCATATTTGTCATTTCATCTCTGCATCATTGCCATGTGGCCTCCATGTCATGTTAACGCCACCATATGGAAAAATACCAAACTTTTTCCAATTTTATCAAAATTTCAAAATTTTCAATTATGCCCAAATCCATAATTATTTTCTCATGTTCCATTGAAGCTATGTAATTAGATTTGTATATCCAATTTCTTCCCTATAGGAATCAAATTAATTCTAGCATCCACCAATTATCTCTGTGTGTGAATTGTCGACATTTTTGGGCACAACTTTCACTCAATTTCATTCATGGATTTGGGAATTTTCACTGAATCTTCCATGGTTGCACTGTAAATTCCAATATTTGACCATCTACATGTCCAAAAATTCCCAAATTGATATTATAATTGGGGATTTTTTATCCTTGGATAAATTTCCTCAAATTACTTATAAAATTTCCTAATTTCACTGCAGTAATCTCATCAAACATGTCACAGACATCTCTTTCCGACATTTTGTCAAATAGTTTGCATGCATACTCTGCAATTTTCAATTCTATGCTCTATATTTGGCCCTCGCATATCCAATGTTAAAACTCGACCTTTGATAGCACAATGTATCATCCCTATCCCTATGATGGTCCATGCCACACAACATTTTTCCAACTCTTATACCATTAATTAACAATTATGCTTTGCATATGAACACTCATGCAATCTAACAACAAACAATATTCAAGCATATTTAAAACATTAACCCATAACACAATTAACATAAATAATTACACAAAACTTATAAAAAACACATAGAAGACACTTATCTTTTGTAAAATACCGATCAGATGCAAACCTTAGACGTTCCTCCTAGAAATAGACTTTGTTTCTCATAAACTATGAGGAACAATTCACCCCCAAGTTGGGGCTAAAAACTCCACCAAGGTACAATATTCCTTATCGATACTAGGTTATAATCAACACAATAAAACATAGGCCAAGGTGTCGATTCCAATATAATTTCCCAACTCACAGCCTCATTCCCCACAGTCTATTTCACCCAAGGAATCTTACCCCTTCTCTTATTAACAGTCCTTTGGTTGTCCTACTTCCCTTCTAGGGATTTAAAAAAATACCAGACATGAAGTCTCAGATCCCTGTAGCACCTGGAACACTCAAGAAAAATAATTCCAAGCAGTTTTCTCACCTAGAGAGAATGCACATGGGGCCGACAACCCACTTCTTCAATTGAATCCCTGAAGTATTTACTAGGCGCATTTAGCTGCATAATCTCTCGAAGTAAATGTACCAATTATGGATTGAAGGAAGGTACAAATGGTAGGAGTGATTCAGAGAATGATTGGAATGTATAATGGAAAATACATTAATTTCTCACTTTATATATGCATTTTCCCAACTTGACACTTGTCAAGCTAGGAACTACATGTTCCCCACCTTTAGGAACTTAGGAAAAAATCATTGAATAATTATTATTTAGGAAATAATAATATAATATTCCCTTGTCTTAAGCCCACTTGGCTTAACTCCTCTTCCTAGACTATTATCCCCCTTTCCCTCTAGTGGAGTTCTATCCACCCATACTCTTTTTGTCTGATTAGTCTACAACAATGATGTATTTTTACTAATATCATTGAGTGTGATTACAAAGTATAATGATAGGCTCATAGGCCTTTTATCATCTAGGCTCTCCATCCTAATAATCACATAGGAACTCTGGCCTCAAAACACATATACAAAGGCACTCTAGCCCACAATATCCTGACTCACCAGCCTATATGTACATTTATAATTGGGGTTCATCCTAGGTGTATTACAATCTTTCCTTCCCTCTTTTCTCTATCCATGAGGTTTGTCATTTTAGAACTAAAACCAAGTGGTGACTCCACTCTCCTATCTTACCATTTTATTTGTGTGTGTGTGTGAATGTATGTGCTCGAGTGGTATTACATATGTTGGCACATAGTTATAAGACCCCAAGTTCAAGTTATTCAACCAACAAAACCCTTAGATACCGTCCCTTTTGACATCACCTACATGCAAGTGAAGTCTCACCTGAGGCATCTACTATGGCTACACAAACCAAGTTTCTACAGGGAAGAGGGGATGCGAGGCTATCAATATAGATATTAATACTTATTCACCCTATGCACATTATCCTTATTTATAATCGTCTTATTATTTAACAAACCCTATGTGAAACTTCCATTAACTAAAAATCATTACTTTTACTAGAACAATTGTGCAACATTAACCCGTCCAAGATTCTTTAGTACCCTAAACCCTAGTGTACAAAAACAATATAATATAGATCACGATGTAACCCAGTCACATAATCATTCATTATTATTGTGCATCAACCATATGTTAAAAATATTTACATTAATCATGCATAAACATAACATCCACACGTAATCACATCAACTGATCAAGTAAACACGAGATTTTGATGTGGTTCACCCAATCCTTGGGCTACGTCCACAATGGATGGATTATTATATCAGTCTTTGTGAAAAACTCATCTGAGGCCTGCACACTGCACTTACAAAAGATACAACATATTGTAATACCCCAAACCTACCTTGTCTCTCTCCAGTGAAAGCCTATCTCTGCATAAGTCTCTTCATCAATCATGAGCAACCTGATTTCTTACTCTCAGCCTAATCTTTCTCTAGAAGCCAACCTAAAAACTACCTCATCTACCCTGACCTTTTACATATTTATATATAGAATTAGGTCTCAAAATCCTAATAGGTCATAACCATTTTTCCTTCTTTAGTGTCACTCGCTTGCTTTCCTTGATTTTACACCGAACTACTACTTTTCCCGATTTAGCATTGAACTACTATTTTTCCTTCCTTAGCATTGAATTACTACTTTTCCTACTTTAGGGCTAAACTACATTGAACTGCGTTGAAATTTATGTCCTTGCCACACACACTTGTCCTACTTTTTACTCTTTCCTTTTCTATGGTGCATTTCCCAAAACTTAGTTATTGTCATCCAAAATTCTTGTCCAATAGGCCTCCAACACTCACTGGTGGCTCATCCCAAGCCACTTAATCCTTTCTCAACTTCTCCTTTAATTTTTAAAAAATCTCCTTTTTTTTTCTTGGTCTTCTCCTTGACCTTTGTTTCATTTGAAAAAAATGTTTTTACTGATTATGGATTGATATGAGTCTGTCGTTTCTCTTCAACTTGTTCCACTACATGTTTGATCTTGTATTGTGCTTCTGATATATCGTCTAAAACTTTTAATGCTTCTTCCTGCAACGTATTTATCTATTTCAGGCGAGCTTGATACTCATCCCTCAGTTGGTTCATCTTAGTGTATAGTTTCTTTCTCTCCTACATCACCGTCATCTTCTCAGCTAGTTGCAAACTGTTGATGGTTTCCTTGATCTTCTGAGATTTCCCCTTCATTTTTTGAAGCTTCTATTCAATACTATGTAATTCAACATCCTACAACAACTGATTCCAAACTTTTGTGTTTTCTTCGTTCAACTTAGCACATTTTTCCTCCAAATTCCTAATAGTTTCCACTGTAATGCTTACTATATTCTCCCTTTGATCTCTTTCTGTTGGGGGTGTTCTTGGTGTCATTCTTATTTCTAACTCAAAAAATTTCATTCAGAATCCTTAGACGGATTCAGCGATCTTCACTACCTGATATTCCAATGAACTATCCACTTCCATTTGTACCTCTAGAATATTTTTGCAAACATTTTCAAGTGATTTCTTCACCTATTATTCCTTCTTCGCAACTGCATCCCTTTCTCATTCAACTTTGTTGAATTCAATGCTCATGATTACAATATCTATTGTGTCCTTGGCCAATTCATCAGATGTTTTTGATGCACACAGGTTCATTTCTTATGCACAATCCTTTATCAACACATAACTCACTTATTCCATGAAATTACTCTTGCCTTATATACATCTTCCTTTCTCTTTGTTCTTATCTGTGACATTATTCTGTTTATTTCTTTCTATGAACTCTCTTAACTTCTTGACCCTTGACTGACACTTCAACTTTCTATTTCTTTTTCTTTTCCCCTTTTCTCTTTTCTTTTTATTTTTCTTACTATAATACACTATTATGGTACATATTTTCCTATGCAGGTCATACTAGTGCACATACAGTCGGTCGCCCCTATAATTTTTCAGTTGAATCCCATTCACCAGTCCTCCCAAGACTTCACCATTCAACATTTTTATCTACACAACACCTGATTTTTTCACGTACTTGATCACATATGAACCCAACCAATGCATCCTAAACTTCCCTGGGTGCTACATGAACTTGCTATCATATAGAAACACTAAGTCTCCCACTTGAAACTTTTTTTTTTTTAATATTCCTATCATGTCATTATTTTTCTCTTGCCTTCTATACTTGTTTATGGAATCCTACGACAAATCATTCTTCCTCGAGGTGTAAAATCAGTGACAATATTGCCTCTAATGTTCCATAGTCTGAAAGATCAACAATCGTTGCAACGTGCAAGATTTGCATAATAAATTCCATTGGCATTACTGCTTCTTGTCCATATACCAACCTAAAAGGTGTTTGTCCTGTAAATGTTTTACTTTTAGTCCTATATTCCCATAATATTGCAGGGATAAACAAGTCCCAATCATCCCTTTCTACATTGAAGATATTTGTCAGAGCATTCTCTAAAATTTTATTGAAGGCTTCTACTGTCCCATTTCCCGAGGGTGATACATCGTGCTCCTCTGATGGTGAATTTGAAATTCCTCATTCAATGATGCAATCATCTTATTCAAGAAGTTCATCGCTTTATCACTCAATAAAATGTGCGGGAAACCAAGTATTGTAATGACATTCTCAAACATAAATCGTGTAACATTCTTCACACTACAGTCTATGACTGGTGCTACTTGTTCCCATATTGTCAAATAATTTTTCGCAGTGATGATATACCTCACCCCTAATCTTCTGGCTAGTGGATTTATCGGTCCAACAGATTCTATTTACCATTTATCAAAATCCTATAGTGTAACCTATGTAATCGAGGGAATCTCATCCCTTCTGGATGGCTTTTGAACCCTTTGAAAAACATCACATGTCTGCCAATATTCTTTAGCATCCTTTTGAAGTGTGGGCCACTAGTTCCCTGCACACAAAATATTCTTCAGTGTTTCTTTACTTGCATAGTGTCCTCATGCAATACCTTTGTGTGCCTTTGATAGTATCATTGTCCTTTCATTCTCTAACACTCGTCATCTTAAGATCCCATATGCACCTAACTTATATAAGTTTCCTACAATTAGTTGATAGTTCACTACCTTAACCACTAACTATTTATTTTGT
>ML777242.1:2364709-2387104 GCA_009831015.1 Picea engelmannii | reverse complement strand
CCCCCCCCCCCCCCAACACTGGCGTGTTCACTAATTATCTTAGTGCATAATGGTATGTATACATTTTTAAATTAGAACCCAACAAATAGTTTCTAAAATTTTACAACACATACACCATTGCCAATCCCTCTCATTTTGTTGTATTGTAGTTCTTTTCTGCTGAGGACAACTTCCTTCTTGTAAATGCAATCAAGTCGTCTAACTCTCCTTCTTCTGGATGAGATAATACTATTCCCAAATCAATGGAAGACACATCCACATGAACATAAAATTCCTTCTTCCAGTCTGGGAATATCAAAATTGATGCAATCACTAAATTCTACATCAATATATCTAAACCTTTTTGGAATTCCTCATTCCATTAGAATTTAGCTTCTTTCTTTAACAACTTCTCCATGGGTGAGATAATCTGTGCATATCCTTTAATGAAATTCCTATAGTATCTTGTGTGGACGAGTGTTGCTATTAAATTTCGTATTGATGTAGGTGGTGGTAAGTCTAGAATCACTACAATATTGGCAGGATCCAGTAGTAATCCTTTCTTACATACCACATGACCCAATAAAAATCCAAAAGGTGAACAAAAGATACATTTTTTCAAATTCAATGAAATTTGACATTGTCTGCACCTATCCAACATTAATCTTAGTACTTCTATGTGATATTTTAATAGTATAAACAAAGTCCAATCGTCTAAATAAACTTCAAGGAACCTATGAATAAATTCCTTAAAGGCCGCAACAACTACTCTTGAACAAATTGCAAGTGCATTCTTCATCCCAAAAGGCATCATTGTGTACTAGTAGCTTCCCCACTCTGTCGCAAAGGTAGTTTTATGTTTGTCTTCATGTGAGATCTTTATTTGGTGATATCTTGAGAATCCATCCATGAAGAAGTAGGCCTCCTTCCCCTCTACATTCTCTAGCACTTCATCTATAAAAGGTGTCAGAAATGAATCATGCATACATGCATCATTTATCTTTCTAGTTCTACACAAATTTTGATTCCCCCTATTTTCTTATCTTGTACTACCATTGGACGTTTGTTTGCTCGATATTTCTCCTGGATGTGATAGAGAAATTCCTAATGCATTTTCAAGAGAACAATGATTGATTAAGAGGCTTTTTGAGGATTTTATCTGGGTCAAAATGAGCCTTACAATAATTCCAAATTAGATAAAGGAGGCATGCCTTCATCTGCTAAATCCATTCAAATTATAAGGATGACTAGAAGATCTTGGATAACAAAAACTAAATCGGAAAACCAGGTGTCTAGTAAGGATAAGTCTATACTTCCCTCAGTAGAAGAATACATACAGTTTTCACTTAGAATATGAAATAATTGTCAAAAATAAGAAAAACAATCAAGGTGTAGATCTTGTTTTTCTCACAACAAAATAGAGGAAAAATTGTACTTTAATGAATGATTTTAAATTACGTCACAACAAAGGTTATAACGAATTGTAACGGTCACAACCTAAATGTATTTATGAAAAGAAGAAAGATCAATGGAAACCCAGGAAAAGAAGCAAAGCATAGGAAATGACATGATTTAACAATCTGAAGTCTCAAGATCTCCTTGCTTCTGAGAAAATATATTTATTAAAAGACTACTATTACATTGAGAAAGACCAAAAATCCCTAAGGATGCTCTCAGGAAAAAAAACCCTTAGATGCTTACCCCCCCCCTGCTACAGTCCTATGTTGTTGCTTTTATTATTCCTGAATGTTGAGTAATTGTTGCCTCCAATCCTAGATTTGTTAACTAACTACTTGTTGGTAGCCATATATTCATGTCTATTCTATCATTGTAAAATATCATCTTAATAGGATAAAAACATTTGTAGCTGCCTCTTTATTTTTGCATAGATTCCTATTGTATTTTTGTTTTGAAAAATTCGTTTGATTAGCTATGTGTATGATTTCATGTCTTTTAATATCTCATTTTTCTTGTTCAATTTCATGACTATAAGCATGAAATTAGAACAAGCTCTAGTTTGGGCACATCATACAGTTTATAGATTTTCCTTTTGTAAAATTAGACGAACACCTAAGAGCATCTAATAATTTCAAGAACCTTAAAAGCTGGTGAATCTATCGTATTATGGGTTACTTCCTTACCATTAGCGCATGATCTTTTCACCTTGGGGGTATGCCTTAGGAATTTCATTCTTTGGATGTTTTGGTTATCACGTTAACACATTTTCGATCATGCATCAAACAAAAAATTTGGTGTAATTTCAAATATGAATGTTATCCCTTGTAGTCATATCGCAATCTCATTGTTATGGTATAGGACTAACAATCATGCCTTCAAACAATTACTATTTCATCCTACTAGCACAAGCTTGCATTCATCGCCTTCATGTGGTAAGTTTTTGTTTTTGGGTTTGGAAGTCATTTGACAAGGTGGTTTTCGTTTTTGCATGTCCTTTGGTTCAACATCCACTCAACAGTCTGAGTGGTCTCTATGGTGTCTTTCTCTCAAAGCCTTAGGTATCAGGTATCCTCCAAAAATGAAAAGCTTACCATCTATTTCGTGTAGTTTACAACACACTCCACCCTTCACTACTCCTACTGGATATGTGTGACCAAATAGATGGCGTCTGTGGTGAGGATGGAGTTGAATGGATCATAGGCTCTCCTCTCACATGACGACATTCTAGACGATCTTCTGGCTTATGGTTGGGACAGGTTCATAAAATGATTTGATGGTTTTAATCTCAGAGTTTCTCAGGCCTTTGCCCAAACGTTCGATGGCACCAAGGCTAAGATAGGGAATATACAATTGGAAGCGACTGATTGTTCAATTGCAGATGCCACTGGATTACCCCAAGAAGGAGATCGTTGGTTTAAAAACCTCAAGTTCGAAGGAGTCCCATGGCACCTATTAATGACTTCTAAGAGATCGTGTTACAGTGTAAAAGGTACACCCATTGTTTTATTTAAACCACGATGGCATGGTTTAGTGCTAATACTTAAGCAATTTGTCACCTGTGAGGGTAGATACAAACCATTTTTTGATGGTATTTTTAGGTTTTGGTTTAAATATACCATTATACCTACTTAAGAGCGTGCAAAAAATGACCAAATGTTACCAAAGGAAAAACCTAAATGGATAGTCTAGTTTATTCCATCACGACCTGATTCGAATTCTGGTCATTTTACGATTGTCTAAAGTTGGGGATAGTTGGAAATATTTCATGGATAGAAATGGGTTCTCCCTATATGAAACCATGATAGACTCACCTATGCGTTTTAATGATCCCTCCAGTCCTTGTCAATCAACCCCCTCTCTAGAAAACCTACATGTCGAATTGCATGAAAGCCCCGTGTCTATAGGTAAAACCCCTATTTTTGTCCATAAGTCATCCAAAGTAAAAAAAAAAAACCTGAGGTGCAATTTTATTCCCAAGAAATCCTTAGAATATGTATTGGATGGTCTGAAGAATAAATTCCTTGTTGTTCCTAGGTCTAAGCCAGTTATGGTTAACTTAAATGGAGTTAAAATCAAGAAACAGGGTAGGCGAAAAACACAGAGAATTCGAGACATCAATTTTAAAAATAAAAGACTTGGTCGACTCATATCCATAATGCTAAGAAATCAACATCGCGATCACAAAAAACCTATCCCTGTTATTGAGGTCGATGAATGGAATTCTGAGGATGATACCGATGTCGATACACCACAGTTTGATTTCGTATTGAATCTACCTCCCCTCTTAAAGAAACAAAAAGGTTTTTCAGGTGTTCAACATGATCTCAAGAGAATCATGGAACAACATAAACTACCCACTATAGAGAAAAATCTGTGTTTACCAAGCATGGAGACGGTGCATTGCGATAATTGTTTCAACTAGATTGAAAGGTATTATCAAGATATGCCTTACCTACAGGAATGGTTAAATCAAATGGTCACCCAGAAATCAGTTCTTGAGAGGCAAAACAATGATCTCAAACCTTATGTTCGATCAAACACACATAGAGCCAACAATCGTATTAAGCGATCTGGGAACGTGGTTATTAAAAATTCAACCAATTTCAATACTATTATAAACTCAGACCTGTATGATGCCTCTCTTTCGAATTTCTTAATTGGTAAATAGTTTGTTTGTATTTCACAATTTGATTATGTTTGGAAAATAAGTAAATTCATTTTGATTTTGTTTTAATTTTTAGACTAGCTATAGAATCAAAAGATTTTGTAGCTTGTCTTTCGAAATTATTTGTTTTGATTATTGTCTAATTTTTATTTCATTTTTATTGTTTCAGGTGAAAAATAGATTGGTGTGCTATGATTAATGGAATGAGTCATGGGTCGAGTGTTCAGTGGACTAGTAATTTTTTGTTTTGAAAAACAATGTTTATTAATGTAAAAATATTTGATGAAAAGACTCCAACAGAATTATCTTTAGTTATTTTATTTTAGTAAAAACTTATTTTAAGAGATCTGCCTCTATCTTGCATGATAGGAGGAACATATCAGAAACTTGTTTAAATAACAATGTTTTCCTAGTGATAAGCGCAATTCCTCTTGGACCATATGATGGACATAATTTTTTGAAACTATATGGGAAAACAATTTACTCTTTGGCTTTCATCCTGTGTAGACCATGGAGTGTTTTTCATTGTATTCTCATACAATTTTTTGATGTGAAATTTTATCTATATCAAACTAGCTTTAGTCTGTTCTACATATAATATTTTATATCATGTTTTTCTTTATGTGGTCCATTATATTTTGGTTCAATTGATATCTGTGATTGATCATCTATTCAAGTATTTTGAGTTTACATATGATGTTAGGTAGATGGTAACACCATTTCTGAGAATTGGAATTTCTTTCATTTTCAGTTATTGGATATTCTAAAGTCACATGATACATAATCATTCGTCTTTTTGTCATCATAAATTCATTTTGGAACGTAGAAGACTTCTTTGAGTTTCTTCAGGAAGTATTATGCTTGCCTTTGTCATAGGTTTACACTTGACACATGTCAAGAGGAACTCATACAAATACAAAGAGATGAATCTAGTTTAGTACTACTGATCAACAAGAGGTTAGTTAGTTTATTATTTATTTAATTTGTTGATTAATGAATGAATCGTGATTGTAATCATTTAAACGTTAAACACTTTGTCTATTTTCATTACATCATTTACAATCTGGTTCATTCGTTGTTTATTAGTTTGTTATTTAAATTATTAAATAATTTTGTTATATTTAATCTTGTTACATCCATTTATCATAAAACCAATTATTTTCACAAGGCTTTGCTTAAACCTTGTAAATTGTATATAGCTATTGTACATAAACATTGTTAGTTAAGTATTTTTAATTAAAGTCTTGATTGTTAGAATTGTATCTTTAGTTAATTCACATTCTTTATTTATTTTTAGGACCCTAGTTGGCTAACGGAGCCATAAAACCCATCAGAGATATTATACCAAATGACTTGGGTTAATTAGACAACCCCAGTCTGGATCTTCCCTTCCCATTGACGGTGTGTCATAAATTCCCGTCAACAAATAACACTAAAAGGAGGGCCTGATAATCATTAGTGGCATGTGGAGGTCATAAGACTCCCCCAAACAATCATTCTCTTGTCATGACGCGTAATCACTCAGACACTAACGTTACACTTGATCCAACTACTACCTCAAACACTACTCTTGATATTCTCGTCGAATTGGTGACACTAGTTCCTCAAAGGATTGACGTCCAATAATTTGTTCACCAGTCAATTATAAGAACTCAAAGTGATTTATCCCAAATCAGTCAACCTGGTAGACAACTTAAACAACCCCTTAATTTCACCAATCTGCAAGGACAACATCAAGACACTAGTTTTCCCGGAAACCCATTAAGAGGTAATATCATCGATCCTTCTGAATAATTGATCCTTGGTGTTGGGGGATCTGGTATCCCACCATCCCCCCTGGTTCTTATCCACCCTCTTCATGAGAGGAATCCTCAGAAGAAGGAATTTCTTCATCTGAACAATCTCAACCTTCAACTCCACCAGCTTCCATGGAAAACCAAAATAATCCCACAAAACCTTTGCTCGATCAGGATGTCGTGGCAATACCTGGACCCCAACACCCGTTTCCCAAACATTCGGAGAAGTGGCTACACAAATTTGATCCGGATTCGAAGCAATCAGCCAAGGATCACATCAAGAAATTTATGTTAGATTTTAGACTCCGGAGTGTTGAACACGAGGATTTTGTGTGTAGGATATTCCCTTACACTTTTGAGGGGAATGCCTCAACCTAGTATTTTGCACAACAACCTCAAACCATCGTCTCTTTGGACAAGTTTGAAACATGTTTTCTAGAAAAATTTGGAGATGATAAATCTCCAAAAGTCTTGGTAATGGAACTCTCTAGTTTGAAAATGAACCCTAAATAAAAAGTTAAGGACTTCAACCATAGATTCCTAACGTTAAAAAACAAAATCCCTGTAGATTCAATGCCTGCAAAAAAATTGATTGTTGCATACTATACTAAGGCCCTGCATAACAATATAGCCATATGGGTTAAAAGGTCCAAAAATAACACATTGTTAGAATCCTTTGAGGAGGCAGTCCTTATTGAGAAGGACATTCTGAGCTTAAAATATAGTTTAAATAGTGAGGCTGAAATAGTTTCATCCTCTAAAAAGAAAATAGAAATTCTCACTAGACCTCCTCAAAATAAAAATCAACAAGAGACATTAAACTTGGAATGTTTGTAGAAAGCTTTCCAGAAATTATCCAATCAGGTTGTAGACTTGAAAATAATCACTGAGGATGAATCTACAAGTAAAGGATTTTTTATAACACCTTTCAGAAAACCTTTTCCTCCAAACTAGCCAAACCCGACCACAAAAGGTCTAAACTTTGAAGGACTATAGTATGATTTGGAAACGATACTGGAAGCACATGATAACATTGTTTCTGCACCTCCTAAAAATCAAGATGACATGGGTGAAGATGAAATACCTGATGAGGAGGACTCATCTCCTCCCATTTTCAGGAATTTGTCTACAACATCTTTCAAGCAAATTTTGAAACTATCCATCCTTATAACACTCGAAGAAAAGCACAAAACAAACCTTCACCTGAAACAAGTAGGAATGTGGTTTCAAAACAACCAAAACAAATTGAAAGTAGAAAAAAATTTGTTGCCCCAATTTTAGAATATGATTTGATTGAATATTTGAAAAAAATAAGGGAAAATATATCAACTTTTGAATTACTTAAATTTCCTCTTATTCTATAGAAAATGCTCCAAAGTATTGCTAAAAATAATAAAAAGAATGACTCTATCAACAAGAAATCAACAGAAAGTGACCCAAATAAAACTAAAGATGTCCCTGGTAAAAAATTATCTGAAAATCAGGATAAAAGGGTCATTTCAGAGAAAACTGTAGGAAACTTAGATAAAACTATTTCAGGTACAACCATAAAAAATCAACAGAATTATGTTGTTTCCTCACGAAAAAATGTGCCTCCTTTTTTGTTAACTTTCAAAATTTTGAATAGAAATGTACATAACTGCATGGTTGATTTTGGTGCTTCATCAAATGTAATGCCTCTATCTGTGTGTCATAAAATTAACGCTAAAGTAAAACCTTCTGATTTAAAGATCATTCAGTTAGATCAAAATAATGTCAAGGTCATTGGTGAAATAAAAAATGTGTTGATAAGGTTGTCATCCAACCCAAAGGCCCACCAAATAATTGATATTATTGTTGTTTACATTCTAGAAGTTTATGGATTATTTTTTAGTAGAGATTGGTCAGAGAAGTTACATGGCTATTTTGCTATGGATTGGACTCATCTGTGGCTACTAGAAAATGGATAGCCTAACAAGATCATAATAAACATATAACGTTACCTCAAGTACACTGTGACAGATTTAAACGATTCCAAAGAGCCTTTTACTACTGATGTAAATTCAATTGAGACACAGGGAATGAATAATGTTTTTGGAAATTTCATGACTGAAATATCCTCTATCACCGACCCAGAACAACAATATGAAATATTAGCCTACACTCAGATGGAAACTTTGGCAAGTACACTGAACAATGATGATGATGAACAAATCCATTCCTTATACTTTGATGGATCTAAATCCCGGGAAGGGGTAGGTTTTGGTTTTGTATTTATCGATCCCCAAGGTAATAAAACATTTATTGCTTTTCTATTGGAATTTCAATGTACTAACAATACAACAAAATACAAAGTACTTCTGCGGGGACTAAGGAAGGAACTGGATCTTGACTTGCAAAATTTGGTAGTATTCAGTGACTCTGAAATCGTAGTCAAGCAGGTAATAAACACAATACATTGTTTATCATCGCATTTGAAAAACTACCAAACCGAGGTATGGAGTTTAATACATAAATTTCTTGCTTTAAATACATAAATTTCGAGTAATTCAGAAGATGGTTTATTAGCTAATGTTGCCTCTAAATTATTTCTTGATGGAGGTTTTTCTCCTAACGCATTCTCGGTTGAATTTTTATTTAGGCCATTGATTCCCGAAAACATAAAAATATGGCAAGTTTTTGATGATGATCAACAGATCATCAATTTTATGCATATGGAAGACACCTTCCAAGATGCAGTAATCGATGAAAGCACCCATAACGAAAATCTTCGAGATTTCACGGTAATATCTGATCCTTAGTCTACAAAATTATCGTCCGAGCTAGTAAACTATATCCCCAAATCTGTTTTTAGATTATAAAATTTTTATGATCTACATGACAAGTTTAGAGGGGTAGTCAATTACAAAACAAATAGTTCCTCATTACTGTATGAAACTGAAAATTTAGGACAACAAGATAATCCTCAAAATATCAATCTAGGAAAAGGGTGTTCTGAACAAGAAAATTCTGAATTTATAAAATTGTTCAAAGAATTCAAAGATGTGTTTTCTTGGACTTATGATGATCTAAATTTTTTTGACTCAAACATAATACATGTAATTCCCATGAAGCCCCAAACCCAACCTTTTCAACAAAAATTGAGAAAAATGCATCCTAAATTAGAACCCATTGTAAAAAAGGAACTAAATAAATTACTCACTGCCAATATCATTTTTCCAATCCAACATACTCAATGGGTATCCAACTTAGTCCCAGTAAGGAAGAAAAATGGAGAAATTCGACTTTGTGTCAATTTTCACAATTTAAACCAAGCCTCTTATAAAGACAACTACCCCGTTCCTCCAATGGAACAAATTATGCAACAAGTATCTGGTTCTAAAAGGCTATCTTTGTTAGATGGTTTCTTAGGGTATAACCAGGTCCTTATGTCTTGATCAGATCAGCTAAAAACCACTTTTTGTACCCCATGGGGCACCTATGCCTATAGAAAAATTCATTTCGAATTGATTAATGTCGGTGCCACCTTCCAGAGGGAAATGGAAATTGTTTTTCACGGTCTTATCAATTAGTCAGTTGTGGCATACCTAGATGATGTCACTGTCTTTTACAAGAACAAGAAATATCTCCCGTGTCATCTTAGGGCTATGTTAGAACGATGTCTCAAGTTCAGTATTTCACTCAATCCTAAAAACCCAGTCTTTGCGGTAGAACAAGGGAAGTTGCTTGGGTTTATAGTATCTAAATATGGAAAGAAACGAAGCCATTACCAACCTTCCCCCATCTTCTTCCAAAAAGGCCATACAATCCTTTTTAGGTAAAATTAATTTTTTCAGATGATTTGTTCCAAGTTTTTCTGAGATGGTTAGACCTCTAAAAAATCTGATAACAAAGGATGCTCTATACAAATGGGGATCACAAGATAATCAATCTTTTAATTCCATTAGAAGAGATATAACTGAAGCACCTTCCTTGAAGAGTCGCGATTTTTCCCAAGATTTCACATTGTATACTTTTGCATCCGACACATCTTATGTTGTTGTTGTGCTCACATAGAAAAATGTTGAAAACAACGAGATACCTATTTCATTTATGAGATCTTCCTTTAAAGGAGTAGAATTAAATTACCCCACGATAGATCATAAGGCATACGTTTTCTTCAAAGCAGTTACACATTTCAGGTCTTACCTTTTGAAATCCAGGACAAAAATCATTGTTCCTTACCCTGCTGTAAGAAATCTGTTAGTATAGAAAGAGCTGGGGGAGAAAAGGGAAAATTGGATGATATCCCTTCAGGAGTATGATCTAAAAACAGTTCCTACACAAATTGTTAAAGGTCAAGGAATTTGTAAATTGGTAGCTTATTCAGTTGAAAAATCAGAAAATCAAATAACTACATCAACTACAAATGAGCATAACGAAACACAAATTTGTTGTTCAAAAAATATGCCTAATTCATGGTATGATAATATTAGATTTTATTAGCTACACAAAACTGATCCTCGTAACCTTGATCCAAAAAACAGAAGAGCACTAAGGTTTAGATATGCATATTTCCAATTAATTAATGATATATTATTTCAAAAGAATTTTGACACTATTTTTTTGCGTTTCCTAGAAAAAGAGGAATCCGAAAGGGTGTTGGCTGAACTTCATTTATGCTAAGGGTGATTTTTGTTGGTTGTGGAGCCTGATTATCTTCCTGATTCATAGGTCCTTTCTTTTAGCTGTGTTTATACCCCATGAAATATTTACACCCCAGAAGTATGTACATTCTTCCACGCGGGAGAGTGCAGAGGGAGGGTACCCCCTCTGCGGGGTCTGGGGGAAAGAGGGGGTTTGGGGGCGAAGCCCTCGAAGGAAAAATTGCCTTGTAAATGTATATTGTAATTTCATTGTAAATCTGGACCATTCTTTATAAGGTCACAGATCTAACGGTAGAGATTATGTTAGGGTTTTTTGCCCTAGAAGGCAACCCTCTTTTATGAGGGAAATGTATTGCAGATATGGTTGATGGTGAATATTGTATTCTAAGAGAGGAGACAGTGAGAGAAAGAAGAGGAAGTTACAACGGATTTTGCTGTAGGTTGTATCCCTTCATTCACTGGATAATAATAAAGGAAGGACCTGGAAATTTCTTTGGTGGACGTAGCCCACACTGGGTGAACCACGTAAATATGTGTCTCTCTTGTATTGTGTATCTTCTGTGTTTTTTTTTCCTCATTTGTTTTATTTTATTTCTCTGCGGTCCTGTTTTTCTAACAATTTTGGTGGAGATACTACTTCCCACAAAGTACTTAGGCCTAGGTACTATTGACCTACCTGGTTTAAGGATTCTCACACTTTGGCCCGCAAATGTATAATCCAGAAAAAGGCTGCAGAACGAGTAGAAATGGTTGCTTTCCCTTTGTATCCTGTCATAGTAGACACACCTTTTCAGCAGTGGGGCCTAGATATTATAGGACCAATTAATCCTTCTTCCTCATAGCAGCACACATTCATTCTCATGGAAACATATTATTTTACGAGATGGTTTGAAGCCTTACCATTAATGGTAGTCAACATGAATCAAGTAGTTTCATTTCTAAAATCTCATATTATCACCCATCAGAATCCCTGAAAGTTTGGTTTTCGACAATGCTTCTTATTTGTCTTCCCTGGATATGAATGTATTTTATTTAGAAAAAGGGATTAAACTAAAATACTCTACCAGTTATTACCCACAAGGAAACGGTTTGGACGAGTCCACAAATAAAAATATGATCAAGATAATAAAGAGAATAGTGTCGAAAAACCAAAAAAAATGGCACAATGCGTTATACAAGGCACTTTGGACTGATAGAGTCACTCCAAAATCTTCCATCGGTAATTCTCCTTTCTTCCTCGTTTACGGAAGAGAAGCCATCCTTCCTCCACATGTCTTTCTCCCTTCTCTGCAATTTTCACAGAAAGTTCAAGAAGAGGAATGTACTCCTTTAGAGAATCGGATAAACACTTTATTAAAATTGGAAGAAGGACACAAGAAAATCATAAATTGGATTAGCATCAACAAATTATAAAAATTGGTTCGATACAAGTTCATCCTCATAAAAGAATTTTAATGTAGGGGATTTGGTCCTCAAATGGGACAAAGCAGACGAGAATAAAGGAGAGCATACCAAGTTTCAAAACATGTGGCTGGAGCCTTTTGTCATTTCTGAAAAATTAGGTCCTAGTAACTTTTGTTTGAACAACTTAGAGGGAAAACCAGTCACTTTTCCAGTGAATGGCTAGTCTCTCAAGAAATACTTCACCTGATAAAATTATATTTACCCCTTTTGTAAATATTTTTAGCTTGCGTTTTCTTTTATTCTATTTTTCATTTCTTTTATTTTGTTTGGTTTTTTGTGCTTCCCTAATGATTATTTTTGAATCATCATTCATTATTGAAGGGAATTGGAACTTTCACTAGAGATAGTTGATAACAGTTCAATACATCTACAAATTAAGTTCTAAACTCAGATCAGTTACGGTAAGTCTTTTTCCAGTCATTGTTCCCGGTTTTTGTTGAAGTCTCAGGGAAATACGATTATCTTTAAAAATTCTTACGTTGTCCCAATTCTAATGAGATCAACTCATAGCGCTTCCCCATTCCTGAGATGATTTCTCGAATGAAATCTAAATGTCCAATTTATGATGAAAGTTATCAGTTCTCAAAGAACAAAAAAACCAAATTCTAAAATATCGATCCTAACATTGCATGGCTATGAAATATTCAGTATCACCCCGCTCTCTTATTATCATGAAGTTTCTAAAAATTCTATAAGCAATTTTAGAGAGTTGGAAGCACTATAAAGTGTGGGAATTATGTGTAAACCCACCGAGATACTGAACAAGTCTACTGGCAACGGGTTAATGCACACATGATACCAAGACAGCTTCTTTGGGGTACTGAACAAGCCTGCTAGCAGCAAAGCAATTTTGGGTTCGAAGATCCTCAGGTATGTTTTTAAATTGATCGGGTGTCAATATATTTTTTTATCATATATGGATGACTTTTGGATGGGATCAAAGTACTAGAGTGGGTTAAATGACATCCCTGTTGATCCTATAAATGCTTGTTGGCAGCAGTGGCCCTGTCAATGGTATTGGAGTTACTTGTATAAATATCATTACCCCTTTGACTGAAACGAAATGTCGGATTACAATTTTTGGATAGAACTTTATCCAATGATATGGTTGTATTATCTTTCTAAGTTGATGTCAAAATGCTTGATCTGTCTTTTAATTGTCTCTATTAACTATCTGAGGTATCTATTCCATGATAAAAAATTACGATGATGCAGAGATAAATTCTTCTCCCAACGTGTCTCCATTATTGGTAGTCAGATATTTATGTCCATTCTATCATTGTAAAATATCGTCTTAATAGGATCAAGTTTTATGTAGATGCCTCTTTATTTTTGCAAAGATTTCTATCGTCTTTTTGTTTTTAAAAATTTGTTTGATTAGTTGTGTGTATGATTTCATGTCTTCTAATATCTCATTTTTCTTGTTCAATTTCATGACTGTAAGAATACAATTAGAACAATCTCTAGTCTAGGTGCATCATACAGTTTATAGAGTTTCCTTTTGTAAAATTGGATGAACACCTATGGGCATCTAATAATTTCAAGAACCTTAAAATTTTGTGAACTTATCATATTATGGGTTACTTCCTTACCATTAGCGCATGATTTTTCCACCTTGGGGGTATGCCTTAGGAATTTCATTATTTGGATGTTTTGGTTATCACCTTAACACATTTTCGATTGCGCATCAAACAAAAACTTTGGTGTAATTTCAAATATGAATGTTATCCCTTGTAGTCATATCATAGTCTCATCATTATGGTACAAGACTGACAGTCATTCCTTCAAACTATTACTCTTTCGTTTTGCTAACACAAGCTTGCATTCATCGCCTCAGGTGGTAAGTTTTCATTTTTGGCTTTGGAAGTCATTTGACAAGGTGGTTTTTGTTTTTGCATGTCCTCTAGTTCAACATCCACTCAACAATCTGAGTGGTCGCTATGGTGGATTTCTCTCGAATTCTTAGGTATCGGGTCTCCTCCAAAAATGTAGATCTTACCCTCTATTTCGTGTGGCTTACAACACACTTCACCCTTCACTACTCTTGCTGGATCTATGTGACCAAATCGATGGCACCTCTGGTGAGGATGGAGCCGAATGGTTCACAAGATCTCCTCTCACATGACGACATTATGTATGATCTCATGGATTATGGTTGGGATGGGTTCATAAAATGATTCGAGGGTTTTAACCTCAAATTTTCTCAGGCCTCAAAATTTCTCAGGACTTTGCACAAACTTTTGATGGCACCAAGGCTAAGATAAGATATCTACAGTTGGAAGTGACCGAGGGTTCAATTGCAGAGGCCACTGGATTACCCCAAGAAGGAGCTCACTGGTTTTAAAACCACAAGTTTGAAGGCATCCTGTGGAACCTACTAATGGCTTCCACTAGATCGTGTTACAGTGTAAAAGTTTCACCCATTTTTTTATTTAAACCATGATAGCATGGTTTACTATTGATACTTAAGCAGTTTGTCACCTGTGAGGGTAGATACAGACTAGTTTTCCTATATCATGTCTGTTTGTTGATGGCACTTTTAGGTTTTGGTTTAAATATGCCATTCTACCTACTTACGAGCCCGCAAAAATGGCCAAATTTTACCAAAGGAAAAACCTAAATGCACAGTTTAGTTTATTCCATCACGACCTAATTCGAATTTTGGTCATTCACGATTTTCTAAAATTGGGGATAGTTGGAAAGATTTCGTGGATAGAAATGGGTTCGCCCTACCTAAAACCGTGATAGAATCACCTCTTCGTTTTAGTGAGCCCTTGAGTCCTTTTAAATCAATCCCCTCTCTGGAAAACCTACATATCGAATTGCATGAAAGCCCTGTGTCCATAACTAAAACCCTTGTTTTTTTCCATAAGTCATCCAAAGGCAAAAACCCAAGGTGCGATTTTATTCCCAACAAATCCTTAGAAGATGTATTGGATGGTACGAAAGATAAATTCCTTCTTGTTCCTAGTTATGAGCTAGTTATGGTTGATTTGAATGGAGTTAAAATCAAGAAACATGGTAGGTGAAAAACAAAGAGAATTCCAGACATCAATTTTAAAAATAAAAGACCTGTTTGACTCCTATACAAAACGCTAAGAAATTGACATCAGGATCATGGAAAACCTATCCCTGTTATTGAGGTCAATGACTGGGTTTATGAGAATCATACCGATGTTGATACACCACAATTCAATTTTGTATCGAATCTACCTCCTTTATTAAAGAAACAATAAGGTTTTTTAGGCGTTCAACGTGATCTCAAGAGAATCATGGAACATGATAAATTACCCACTACAGAGAAGACTCTGCCTTTACCAAGCATGCAACCAGTGCATTGAGAGAATTTTTTCGACTGTATCGAAAGGTATTATTTGGATATTCCTTACCTATAGGAACAGTTAAATAAAATGGTCACTCAGAACTCAGTTCTTGAGAGGGAAAACAATGATCTCAAAGATTATGTTTGATCGAACGCACACAGAGCCAACAAGCGTATTAAGAGATCTGGGAATGTGGTTATTAAAAAATCAACCAATTTCAATACTATTATAAACTCAAACCTGTATGATGCCTCTCTTTCGAATTTCTAAATTGGTAAATAGTTCGTTTGTATTTCACAATTTGATTATGTTTAGATACTAAGTAAATTCATTTTGATTTTGTTTTTATTTTTAGACTAGCTACAAAATCAAAAGATTTTGTAGATTGTCTTTTGAAATTATTTGTTTTGATTATTGTCTAATTTTTATTTTGTTTTTATTGTTTTAGGTGAACAACAAATTGGTGTGCTATGATTAAGGGAATGAGTCATGAGTTGAGAATTTAGTGGACAAGTAATTTTATGTTTTGAAAAACAATGTTTATTAATGTAAAACTCTTTGATTAAAATAATCCAACATAATTATCTTTAGATATTTTATTTCAGTAAAAAATTATTTTAAGATATCTGCCTCTATCTTGCATGATAGGAGGAACATATTATAAACTTGCTTAAATAGAAATGTTTTACTGGTGAAAAGGGCAATTCCTCCTGGACCATATGATGGACACAATTTTTTGAAACTATATAGGAAAACAATTTACTCTTTGGCTTTTGTCCTTTGTAGACTGTGCAGTGTTTTTCATTGTATTCTCATATAATTTTTTGATGTGAAAATTTATTTGTATCAAACTAGCTTTAGCATGTTCTGCATATAATATTTTATATCATGTTTTTGTTTATGTGGTCCATTATCTTTTGGTTCAGTTGATATCTATGACTGATCATCCATTCAGGTATTTTGAGTTTACATCTGATGCTAGGTATCTGGTAATACCATTTCTGAGAATTGAAATTTCTTTCATTTTCAGTTACTAGATATTATAAAGTGACATGATATATAATCATTCATCTTTCTGTCATCATAAATTCATTTCGGAATGTAGAAGAATTCTTTGATTTTCTTCAAGAAGTATTATGCTTTCCTTTGTCATAGGTTTACACTTGACACAGGTCAAGTGGAGCTCATACAAATACAAAGATATGAATCTAGTTTAGTACTGCTGATCAACAAGAGGTTAGTTAGTTTATTATTTATTTAATTTGTTGATTAATGAATGAATAGTGATTGAAATCATTTAAACGTTAAATACTTTGTCTATTTTCATTATATCATTTACAATCTCGTTCATTCATTGTTTATTAGTTTGGTACTTAAAGTATTAGAATAATTTTGTTATATTTAATCTTGTTAGATCCATTTATCTTAAAACCAACTATTTTCACAAGGCTTTGCTTAAACCTTGTAAATTGTATATAGTTATTGTACATAAACACTATTAGTTAAGCATTTGTAATTAATGTATTGATTTTTAGAATTGTATCTTTAGTTAGTTCACATCCTTTACCTTTTTTTAGGATCCTAGTTCGCTAATGGAGCCATAAAACCCATCTGGGTATATTATACCAAACGACTTGGGTTAATTAGACAACCCTGGTTCGGATATTCCCTTCCCATTGATGGTGTGTACCATTGGGGTTTGATTGTATTACTGTGATATTAGTGCATCTGATTAGAGGATATGATATGGATATGTTCTGACATGATTTGTTGATGATGCAGGTTGACGATAGCTTGCCGACCAGACTCACATGTGGAGTAAAGGGGTCACGCATGACTACCAGAGATGTTGAGGGGGAGGTGTGGACAACAGCCCTGCCACAACCTACTAGCACTCCTGACGTGGCTCAAACTGTAGGTTAATGATTACCTAGTTTGAGAGGACCCAGGATGCCGTGAGGGCAGACCGCGACAGTCGCTCATGATGATTCTAATGGGCGCGCAGTAAGGCAAGGGCCTTATTCCTTAGAGGCCTTTAGTCTCCCACAGGTTCACCTGGTGGAGTATTGACTCTAGGGGTTATTGATGTCTACCAAGTCAGTCAAGAGGTGAGTGGCACCCTTGGAGCACATGGTGCGTCCTGATGGGCATGTCACACAAGGGAACAAAAGAGGCGAGTGGCACCCTTGGAGCACGTGGTGCGTCCTGAAGGGCACGTTGCGCAAGGGAACATATGAGGCGAGTGGCACCCTTGGAGCACCTAGTGTGTCCTGAAGGGCACGTCGCATTGTCGATGATAGAGGAATGAACCTAGATGGCCTTAGGACGAATAACGTGTTAATTATTTAAAAAAAAACAATTTCCCTAATTAAATGTCGCCTAGTACAAAATTTAGGGTTTAAGTCTAAATTACGCTAGTGGTAAAAAAAATTCTATCTATAAAAAAAACTAATAAAAATAAAAATAAAAATAGCTTAAATAATAATTATGTTCTTCGTTAAATCTTGTAACACGAAGGGAGTAAGAAATTTAATTTATTCATAAAAAAAAATATGTTGAAATAAAATTTAAAAAGGGAATTAACTGTTTTAATGTTTGTGATAATTTAAACTATATTAATTGAAAGATAAAGGGAAAAAGGGTTAAATTCCACACCTGCCTTTTTGAATTCTAATTAAAAGAGGAATGAGGGAAAATCTAAAATTTTAGGAAACTAGGAAAAGAGGTAAACTTAAAAAGGGAAAAATGGGAACATAAGGGAAAAAGCGGAAGGTCAAACTTAGTAAAGCATCTACCATTTAAGAGCTTTCTGATTTAAATTGAACTATAAATTTAATAAAAGGGAAAGTTATTAAAAACTGTAAGAGAATTTGGGGACACCTAGGAGTGATTCTAGGAGTAACCTTAGGTGGGTAAGGGAAACAAAAATAATTAATTAATTAAAGAAGTTAATTTATGGAGGAATGAAGGGGATGAGTGGCACTTGTACGGGGAGGAATTTTAGGAATTAAATTTTAAAAACTTAATTAAACGAGATTTTAGGAAAGTAAGGAACCACAAAACTCTATATAATGAAGGGAGGAGATAGAGGTTGGATCATCTTCTATTTTCATAACTCTACGCTGCATAAATATCTAATTGAATGACTTACTTGTGGGAGTTGGGATACCCATCTCGGTGAGGAGTGGTAGCTCGGCCTTGCGAGGCGAGATGGGAGATAGTCGAGATCTCTGGATAGTGAGTGTGTGGCCCCTTTGCGGCTCGAGGGGCTAAGGGGGAAGAAGAGTACCCCTAGCATTGGCTGGGAGGTACCGGTGAAGTCTCGACGGTCGACGAGCGGGAGTTTCACGAAGCACGCAGATGTCACTGAGAGCAGGAAAACAGACAACGATACTTTCTTTTCATTTTGTATAGTATATGTTGTAGGTTTTATACTTGGATCTACATGTTGATTAGGTAAGTAGATTGATGACTGAAATTTTCTTTTCCTAGCTCGACGATTGTTAACTCTCATAGCCTTCGTTTTCCGGCATGTCTTGACCACCTGGCTAAGTTGACTGTGACCTTTGTGGTTGTTTAGCCTTCATCCCTAGCTCACTGGTCCTCACCTGAGAAGTTGTCCAGGAGCCTGATCTACAGTCGTAGCCTTAGTGTTAAAATACCTATGGATCTCAATGCCCTACTTTTCTGTGCGAGGATGATGAAGCGAAGGACGAATCTGTAAGCCATCTACCTCTGTTCTACCCAACCATCTAACCCTGTGATCATTCCTGGTCGAGTGAGACTTATGCCTTGCTGTGTCAATTACCTCTGAGGTGGTTTTCCTCCTGCAATGAACCTCTTTTTATTTTTTGTGTTCAATCTCTGCATTTTAATGAAATGATCTCTACATTTTAAAATAAATGTCGTTGGCAATTTTAATGATTTTCTTGGCAAATTTTTGTGTGGTGGTTATACTTCAAGTTTGTCCTTACTGTGCAAAATTTCACCTTCCGTTTTCACACCTTTGGCCAACGATTTTACCCTGGTCCCCTTACTTGAATCGATTGGTTGTTTCAAGGTATTTTGACTAGGTTTTTATTTATTTATCTGTGTTGTTGAGATGTAAATTTTTGCCTACGTTTATCCTCTGCAAATATTACCTTTAATGACGAACTTACCCTGCTATTCCACCCTTTATTATACCTTTATTGACTGTGAATCTCCCATTTAAATGGATGTGATTTTCAAGATAAAACACAGGGCCATCATCTTGTTAAAACTCCACAAAATTCCTTTCTCCCTTGGACTGTGTTCGACAGTTTCATGGTGGACAGTAAGTTTGACAGTGTTTTATGATAGAGTGATTGCTCATATCAATAAGAATTGTTTTCTTGCGGTCTTACCACAACACTTTAATTTATTTTAGGATGAATTTAGCTCGCCTTTTGCCCACTCAATGACAGATTTTAAATCATTTGGTCTACGTTGAACGTTTATTTACTCAGGGATTTTTCAAAGTATGGAAGTGTTTTTAAATTGATTGGGGTTCCCCGCTACAACCTTACCTTGGCAACGATTTCCTTTGTAACTATTCGCCCATTTCGAGACATAAATTTTACCACATTTCAGACAGAGAATACCTTGTTTTAGATGGTGATTTTTCCTTTTCATTGACCATGCTCTTCCTGGAAAACGTGACTGAGATTGCATTGAAATTTTACTGATGTTTCCCTTGATACCCGACGTTGGGCCTGTAGCTAAAAATGACCACTGCCATTTGTAAGGATGGAAATCTTTGCTTGATTCCTGGGATTTTCATTTGTTTTCATATCGTCTGCTTTCCATTTTAATGACAACATTCAAATTTTGTCCGTTTACCTTTTTACTATCCAGGGCATAATTAAGTTCTAAAATTATGAATGTACCAAAAGGGATGAATGATACTAAGCCAAAAATGAAACTGTATATTTTTCTAGAATTATTATATTTTATTTATTGATAATGATGCATTTAAAAATAAAAATGTTAAATATGATTCAATGTAGTGTAGATTTATTTCTATCTAAACCATAGGCTATAATGATGTGTTCATGATTATAAATGGAGATATGTGTTTAATTAAGTGTTGAATGGTTCTTAGCTTCAACTGAATAGGTTAGAGCACTATATTGTGGCTCCTTAGCCACCCTTTGACTAGTTTAATCCCATGGGCATAGGCCTCTACCTATAAAACCAAAAGAATGATTTGTTGGAAAGGTTGGGTTATATATAGAAAATTAATATTTTTGTGCTAAAAACCTCCTACAACAATACAATGATTGTCCAAAGATATTGTGAGGAAAGATAAAGTAGAGTGGTTAAAAAAAGGGGAACCCTAATTTAAAATAGATCAAAACATATGATTAGATTTATTGATATGTCCAAAGGTATTATATGGTTTTCTAGTGGGTCCATAAATGCTAACTATTAATGTAAAGAAAAATAAATTGAAACGTTACAAGGCTAGGAAGAAATGACAGAGGATGGACATGCATATATATCGAAGGATAAAAGTAGGAACTAACTATACCTACATAGTGTTGGAAAACTAGGAGACTGTCCTTAAGGGCTATGCATTGGTATGATGGAATCCTTCACGTGTTTTTCTACATTTAAGATGCATTAATTTGGATGTGTCCCCTTATATTATACATGGATTCCTATTGTTTTGAAATTAAACTATCTTATCCTTCCTCCTGATAACTATAGAATGGGATTGAGGTGAGGAATTCAGTGCCTAGTCTCTTAGTGTGGATCTACCCTTTAAAAATGACCTATATATTTCAATGTTGGATAAATTTGGAAGTGTTTTTCTTAAAAAGGGTTGTTTCATATGTGGAGAGGAGAGGCTACAATTGAACATAAATATAGGAAATACCTTATTCCTTATAGCGAGTGAAAAATACTTTAAAGATTGTTAATATGATTATTCAAGTAATAGCTAGTTGGATGCAGATATGGATTAATATAGAATTTTCCATTTAGGTGGTAATAATATTAAAATTTGTAAGGAGAATAAAGACTAGATTGCAAACCTTAGACTTGCTAAATTAGATATGTAATTGATGTTAGTTGGATTTATAGAACTCACCTAACTGGAACTCAGGCTCGCTAAATTTGAGTCGTAATTCATGTCAAGTTCGATTGGTAACTCGTTGACTAATGGAAATTTAGACTGGTGATTTGATCTGTAATTAACGCCAATTTAACCCATAGATATTGACCTTCATCCTGGATTGTGGTTGGTTGTTGATGAAGTCGTTTTTAGGTTGTGCTTGTCATTGAGGGTGTGGTTGTTCATTATAAATAATGTTTGTACTTGGTTTTGTAAACATTTAATGTGCTTGGTTTGCTCACTCTAAGGGTTCTAGTTACTTGTGTAATTAATTTTGGGTACGTGGGGTTGTTAGGATGCTTGTCCTTAGCTTAGTAGTCTTGGTCTGCTTGTGTCAGGAGGGATCTAGACACCTCCTTGTTCCTTAGAAAAGTCGCCAACCTTGAGACCTTAAATGGTCAAAATCGATGGGAACCTAGGCTTGAGCATTGCTTATGTGACCTGGAGGTCCTAACCATTGCAGGGTAGGACGAGTGAGTAGTCATTCTTTTTCTTCATCAGTTGAATATTGTACATTGCTTCCAGGTGCTTGATGTTCTTTTATGTTAGGTCGTTATGTTTATTGTGGCATGATTTGTATGCTTGTGTTCATCGTCATGTTGCGATGTTGAGTGTAATGTCATTATGACCTTACTACACACACAAAAATAAAAATAAAAAATTTAAGGGTGTTTTTTTTACCGGTTGTACATCATAGGAGTCGTACCAGTTGGGGATGTTACATATGGTATCAGAGTGGGTTCAACCCTATGACTGTGGATTGCCAGGCTTTCCACTGCAGTAAACCCATGATTATTAACCCTTGCGTTAAGTAAAAACCTTAACGTGTCCTCGTGGAGATCGCATTTAGAAGGCACCCCTGAGGGTCCACAATGCTCAATAGCTAGTACCAATAGCATCCTCCTAGATCTCAAGAGAGATGAGTTCTAGCGTCAATGAGTGTCACAGA
>ML777242.1:2312531-2324631 GCA_009831015.1 Picea engelmannii | reverse complement strand
CCACAACACAGAGGAATGGCCCAGATAGGTGAATAGTCTAGGTTCAACAATCAGGGACATGAATTCCCTTGGGTAGATTCATTCTCTCTAGGTCGCACTTTGTTTAGTGTCATAGGAATGGCCCAAATAGGTGAATGGTCCAGGTTCAGAAATCGGGACAATTATTTTTCCTTTCTTGAGAAGAATATTCCAGATAGCTAATCATTGATGTTTTACCCTCTAAGGTCAAATGCTCTTCCATATTTCACAAATGTGAGTGGAAGAATGGACCAGATGATTCAGTTTATATCATAACAATGTTTTTTGTGCAAGTTGATGATATGATCGTTATGAAGACTATATGTCTCCGAACAATAGATGTACACTACTGTGGTGGATGTGTTCCACTGATTATGACTATATGTCATTGATCAAGTATCTGTGGTCTACTTGGTGTGGAAGTGTACCACTAAATTGTAGTTACGTACTAATATGGATAGACACAACTGCGTTCTATCAAATGACATTGTTCCAATTTCCATGAAAATTATCAGTAGTGTTGGAAATGATTATCAACTAGATGGATGATCAATGGACAGATATTCCCTAGATGGAAAATGGTCTAGGACATTTATTGTTCTTGGACATATGTATGGATTAGAATAATGGCTCTTATGTCACTTTGTGGAGTGAGTGACTTATCCAACATCATGTCTGATTACTCAAATGGAGTATGGTTTCGAGAGATGATGCAGTTGATGACACTGATAGTGATGATGGTGGTCATGATCTAATCATGAGTTATCCTATATGACTATGATGATGCTACCGGGTAAATGGTATGTTTGTGCTCAAGAACATTACCTTCAATACATCCATATCTAGGAGGGAGTGTTGATATTATGGTAGTTGTGGGAGGTATTTACCTCCACATGTAAACCTGACGAGAATAGAATATTATGGGAAGCAGGAAGAAACCCTAATTAATTGGTTAATAACCCTAGAAGACAAGTTGGCTCAAGAGAATGACTTGTATTAGGTTATTAGCCTCCAAGTGAAGAAGTCGTCTAAAGGAAATACTATATACTAAAGAATTAGTACCTAGAATGAGAAGTCGACCCATACAGTCTGCTAGACTTAGTATAAATACATGAGGCCAGTATTCATTCTGGACAGTATTCTCATAACTGTAGAAGCAATACTTGTGCGCACTGCAGTTGGCTAGTCTATGTGCAAGTTTGGAGGAGATTTGTAGTTGTAGCTGTTCCAGCTAACATATTTCGATTTTGGACTCTCTCTTGGTTATGGTTTGGACTCTCTGATCATCTCTTGTTACTCTTGTTTTTTGCACTATCCTTGGAGAGAGGTGTGTTATCTTGTTTGGCTATCTAGCCTAGGGTTTTCTTCCAGAATGATTCTCTGTCAATTTTAAGGTTCTAAGGGGTGGCTTCGACCTATGGTTGGGTGAAAATAGTGATGTTGTATATGGTTAAACGAGAACATCCATTATATTCTAAAACTAATATCACTTTGATACCTTTCTCAACTGTTAGATCAAGAAGTGGAAAGATGGCATAAGCACTTCAAAAAATATCACTCTGGGGAGTTGAGTGAATTGAGATTTGAAATGTCTTAGAGTCCCAGAGTAGAAATTTCACATGGTCCATTGATATAATACCCTCTAGGAGTTCTTGTGATCATTGGATCCAATAGAGGGAGCATAGGTAAGTACTTTGGAGGATTTCCACTATGGGGAAGTGGAAGACTCGGGAATGGAAATATCTCGAAGCTCCAAAGCGCTGAATTTTTGAATTGGTTGAGCATCATCTATCTCAAAACATGATTAAGTTGTATCCATTGATCTTGTTGAAGCCTCAAGATGAGGGTAGGATTGTCCATTCAGCGGGAGATTAAATCTTGACTGTCTATTTTTTCTAGTGGAGTTATTAAAGCTTCAGTGAAGTGAAGCTTCGGGGGAAAACAAATGTTGACAGGGGAAAAGAGTCGAAGGCCGAAGTCCGGAGGACTTGGTCCCAGTGTTTGTCTCATGTTAAGGTAAAAAGGGTCTCGAAGTAAACCAACCCTCGGCCTTGGTGTTCGTGCAAACTCCTGTGTAGAAAAACACAGAGCGGGGTGGTAAAGGGTGATTAAGCCCACAATTTTGAGCCGTGGTCACATGAAACTTGGTTTGAAGGAAGTGCCTTTGCATTTTTCAATTTTTTGTATCATCTCAGAGGGCTGAAAGTGGTTTCTCAGGGATCCCTAACTTTCATCTCTGATATCCGATTGGGGTAAGAGTAAAGTCATTTGAAAGATTATTCAAAGGATTTAGAGGAAAATAACAACAATTTGTTATCGTATGAATATTGATATAAGTTTTCTTCATGAATTAAACAAAAAAGGTTTGTCAGGATTAGATGTATAACTAGATCAATTCAAGAACAAGATCAGATATTAGAGTCATGGAAGGATGACAAATCTTACATAAGTTGGATAAGGTACTACAAAAGAAACAATCCTCACATAGGATATGAAGCTAGTAGATGAATAATGTCATTAATGGACATAGAAAGGAAAAGTAAGGCTCCATAGCCTTGAAGGTGGATATGTGTAGACAGTTGCAAGCTTGATGTGGAAGAAAACAAAGAGCTTAAGAGGTGGTGTGTGAATAATATCTATGTGTCAAGCATAGGAGTTCCAAGGAAGGATTTGTTAAATATGACTTATCTACCTGTATAAATGTACTTAGTGAAATAAATCCACTTCTGATATCAGAGTTCACAGTGGAAGAAGGATGCCAATGTAGATAAATTGGAATGCTCTCTCACTTGAAAAGTGGCACTCAATGAAAATGGATTTCCATTAGGGAATGGTACTAAGTGGGAAAGAATGGCCAAGTGGAACATGGCTGGAAAATTGTTCATACCTAGGGAACCATAGTGCAGATGAGCAGAATGGGATCACACAAGGCATCAAGGATCTGAAGGAGTTCAAGGAAAATCAACTATAACATAAATAGATAAAAAAATAAGTGAATTGAAACAGAAATGCACTAGAGTGCATGAGGCATACAGTGAAGTTAAAATGCATATGAATTAGTAGGCATGATGAGAGTAAATGATTGGTGCATATGGATGTGTAGTTTTTCATATGTACATGCTTGGATATGCATATAACATGTTGGTGAACTTAGAATAGTCTGTTATTATGAAATAATGTTTGAGTATGACTAATGATGGATAATGTATTTAGGAAAACCGATATAGCAGGGTTAAAGATGTGGATGTTGTTGTTTCTTGTGAATTCCATCTAGGTGAAGGCCCATGAGGGTGGCAGGAATGTTGATCAAAATGATGAAGGAGGAAGTATGGGAGCCTCTAAAAATATCAGTTGGTCAAATAGAAACAAGTAGGTTGATAACAACCAGGTAGGTACGTATTTAGTTTATGTTGATGCATACATGTTGAAGGGGATTGAGGTAAGAATTCCCTCAGATAATTTCAATATTTAAATTGATATGTAATGGTTGAAGGCCTAGAGTATGTAAGTGTTGTTGATGCTAGAATAAATTTAGATAAATGTTTGTTGCATATTATGTCATGATTTTTTATGGGATCATAACCGGGTTAATTCAGGAGACATACTCCTTCTATAACAATGAATATCCATACATCTAGTCATGTGTGAGACCATTATATGGTTGGATATGGAAGGGCTATAGCTCTATGTGAGCACTCAATGGTATCTACTATATATATGATGTTTGGATTGCAACCTCTTTGCCAACAATGAAGAGAAGTTAAGGATTATATTCTTGGTGTTGAGTTTGGGTGGAAAAGGAAGGTAACCAAATAGTTATGCAAGCAGTAGGAAGTGTGTGGATGATGTGTTGAGTCATTGGATAGTCCTTCCAACTCATCATGGTGGAATGCATGACATAGTTATGTGGTATTATGTAGTCAATGCATGGATTCATTGTGTATATGTGGCCATGGGTATTGGCACATTGATTGTTATCTTATTAATTGTTGCATTATGAAAATTCTATGTGGTTGATAATACATGTGTATGTAATGATGAGTTAATTCCAATTGATAGTTGGATTAATAGAAGTAATTGAATTGTAGTTGTAAAAATTTTGAGATCACTTTGTGATATATATATATATATATATCTTGGACATGAGATATTGAAAATTTGTTTGGCCGAGGAATGTTGAAATTGCAGGAGGAAAGGGTTTTAGATATGGCAGTGTTATAAGCCCATTTCTGCAAGAGAAAATTGTTATTAGCATAAGCTCATGTCTAGATTTTTTTTTTTCCTATATAAAACAATTTTGGGAATTATGATTTGATAATTACTAACAAATTATTTTGGTTGAATGTAAATTGAAGAAATTGCAAGTAGAATGGTATTGGATATGGCAGGGATGTAAGCCCATATGGAAGACAGATATCTACAACTGCTGAGACAACCATTATGAGCAGAAATCTCATGCTTGGAAAATTTTGTTTTCCTGTATAAAATATATTTGACATTTATGATTGGAAATGGTTATAATGATATCTCATGATGAATATATGTGTATAATACAGATGAGATGTTGTATATGGAAGCTGGAAAGCATGGAAAAGGCTATTGTTTGGGACATGAGGACCTTGTGGCAAGCCATGATTTCCCTAGAATATGTTTTGTTGTGGTAACACATGCCAGAAAGTCACCTCGACTGTAAGACTCGATAAATTCTATAGAAATATTCTTGTGCAAGAAATCCTTGGTCAGGCAAGATGGATTGCCTAAGGGACTCTATAATAGAGAAGTGGATGCCTGAGCCTGGGCCTGGAAGGTGAGTGAACACAAGGAAGAGGATAATTTGATAGCTTATGATTGGGGTCATGCACACAATGGGTATGTCAAAGAAAAACAATGAGCCATGTTAGCGAGACAATCATATGGATGCAGATCCCTAAACCGCACAGATAATTATTGTACTAGATTATGAAAATTTACTCTTAGATTATGAGCAAAAATGAAAATTTTATGCACAAATTGTGAATTGATATGCTTGATGATTTGAAATGTTGTAGGAAAATGATGAATGATGAAGATCTAGAAAAGTACCAAACAATGAGAGAAAATAAGGTGATGTTGGAGCAACTGAATGATAGGGGCATAGAATGAAGAAATTCCAATGGACTTGTTTCAGTTGGAGTTTTGGAAGCCACAACTCTGAAACTTTCTAGTTGAATGCACTGAATTCCTGGAGAGAAGTGGAACAGCCTGAGGGACTGCATGGAAGAGAAAGGGGTTCATTTCTTTGGGTTGTGAAGGGTTGAGAGGGAAGGAGAGATTGTTGGTTGGAACTGCTACCAAAAATAAAAATTTTGAAGATCATTATACATGTTTTGGTTCGGAATTCCTATGTATACACGTTTAATTTTAGGTCGGAGTGCCTATGTATATATGATTGGGTTGGATTTCCTATGTGGATTAAGGCCAGAGGGCCTGGATTCGTAATGTTAATAACATTTGAATGGTGTTGTGCACTGATTACAATGAAAAAATAAGGGGAGGTGGATGTAACATCTTGGTTCTAACCCTTATGAACTATAATGTATTTCTGGTACGATTTTCAGAATTTTGTATCAATTATTTTGTGTAGGGCACGCTATACAAGTGAGATCTCCTGGAAAGGCCAAAAATAAGCAAGTTGTGGGGAAGTTACTGTAAAATCCACTTGGCACATCCAATTTTGATTAGACCTATGGCATTGCAGAGAAGAAATATCATAGAACTACATAAAATATTTTTTCATACCCAAAAGGGCCGAAACTTGGGATATACAACAGAAGAAAGATTGTCTAGAAAAACCACCTCAAAATCAAGGTTCAAAAGTGATACTTGGCCAACATGCCACCCAAAAAGGGAACTTCTACACCAAATAAGCCTTTAGACAATCCTACTTGGACTCTTGATGAAGGTGAAGAAATGCATAGGGACATAAATGATTTACAAAAGAAGATAGTAACAAAATATGAACTACAAGAGATGGAAGGTAAGTTGGAGGCAAAGATGGATGGTTTAAAAGAGGATATCATGGAAGTATTGAAAATTTTTGTAACAGAGAAGACACCTGAAAGTGAAAATACATACCATGAAATTCAGGACGAGGAAATAAGGAAGGTGAATCAATAATGGAGAAACTCCAACTTTGGGTTGAATACCAACCACATTCCTAAGATCGATATGAGGAAGTTTGATGGAAAGGACTATGAAACTTTCTAGTTTAGTGCACTGAATTCCTGGAGAGAAGTGGAACAGCCTAAGGGACTGCATGGAAGAGAAAGGGGTTCATTTCTTTGGGTTGTGAAGGGTTGAGAGGGAAGGAGAGATTGTTGGTTGGAACTGCTACCAAAAATATAAATTTTGAAGATCATTATACATTTTTTGGTTCGGAATTCCTATGTATACATGTTTAATTTTAGGTCGGAGTGCCTATGTATATATGATTGGGTTGGATTTCCTGTGTGGATTAAGGCCAGAGAGCCTGGATTCGTAATGTTAATAACATTGGAATGGTGTTGTGCACTGAGTACAATGCCAAAATAAGGGGAGGTGGATGTAACATCCCGGTTCTAACCCTTATGAACTATAATGTATTATGTAAATATGAATTAGGATGGTGAGTCGATAAAGTTGAAAAGGGGGCCAGAGCACCTGGGAAATGTCATAATTCATATACATTAATAAAATACACCACTGGGTGCTAGACTGACAAGGAAAAAATATATAGGGGGCTATGATTTCACGAGAGAGGGGCCTTGAGGGGATAATTATTTTTATTATTATTTATTTACCCATAATTGATTTTTAGGGAGAAAAGGGGTTACATGAGATTCTTGGGAGGGAGTCCATGTGGCTCTTGTCTTTATGTGATTTAAACATCCCTTGGGGGTTGTTTTGGTTCTTCATCTTCCTCTTTTTCCTCGTCTTCCCCTGGTTCATTTTGTTCCCCTTTTCTTCTTCCTCTTCAATCACTACTGCTAGTTCATGTACTCTTGGGATGAGCATGGAAACAAATGACAAGAAGAGGAGAGCCATCGATGGATGGATGTAATGATTTATTGATCATTCCAAGAGGGAATGGATGCCTATGTGCATGATCTTGATGACAATTTAGATAGAAATTTCCACAGCTGCAAGTCCGAAGAATCCTAGCAGGGAGATTCTTAACCAGAAGCATTAGACCCTTGGAAGGATATGGACAACCTGAGGGACTGCATGGCAGAGAAGGGGGTCCATTCTCTTGGGGTTGTGTAGGTTGGGTAGAAGAGCATTGGTGTACTTGGATTGTTGTGAGTGTTTAAATTCCTATGATAGATTGAGTGATGAGAGCCATGTTAGTTATGAGACTGATGACATTTCAGATGGAACTGTCCACTGCTAAGAGCCCTTGGAGTTTCCAATAGGGATATTTCCTGATCAGTAGCACTAGTTCCCTAGAGAGAAATGGAACAGCCTGAGGGACTGCATGGTAGAGAAATGTGTTCATTTCTTGGGGTTGTGCAAGCTGAGGGGGAAAGAGAGCTGGAAATAAGGATTTGTTGTGAGGTTGGGAAATCTGAGAGCTACTTAGCCAACATTTGTGTGTTTAGACTTGGCCTAGGACCAGTCCTTGTGGATTCATAGCCCTGGATCGGGGGTGACCTGATGTTGAGAGTAAATGAAAAACAATGTCTATGGTTGGGAAGAACATCCTCGGTTTGCAGCCAGCTGGTAAACATTTAATTGCAAAGATAAGTGCTCTCTGTGTTTTTTTGTATAATGTTATTCCGCTGTGTATTTAATTATCTTTGAGATATGTATTTTTAATGTGCATGTCTACTGATTATTTTTTGTGCATGGCACATTGTTTATCTATTTTATGTTGATCTTATCTTATGCATGTGGTGTGCATGTTTCTAACATGATTAAGAAGTCCTTTGTTTTTGAGATAAGATCAACGAACTGATTCTTGGGATTGCAGTGTGCCCCGCCTGCTGGTGGCTACGTGTGTTGCAGCCTGTCTTAGTGGCATAGCCCCACCTGTGGGTGGCTGGGTATGTTATAGATTGGTATCAGATATTATGGTTTAAACAAGGTTCGCCCGATGAAGGCGAAGAAAATTTTTGAGTAGGTTTAAGTCTCATCCGTTAGATCTGTGTGCGAACAAATGTGAGTCGTAGATCTCGCAGTGGTTCAGAGGATCGACACTCCAAGAGAAAGTGAAGGAGAAGAACTTGAAACTCCTGAATCCCAAAGAAATGAAGTGATTCACAGCCATTGATCTGTGAGAGATACACATTGATAGATCATCGACTTTGGGTGAAAGCACTTCGGGAGAAGGTGCAGGCAGAGAGTTTGAAACTCCCGAAGCCCAAAGAACTGAAGTGATTCATAGATGTCAATCTATGGGAGGAAATGCGTCGATAGATTATGAACTTTGGGTGAAAGCGTTCTAGGAGGAAGCAAGCGGGGGAAGTTGAGACTTCCGAAGTCTGAAGTCTCGAAGTGGACTAGAGTCGTTTATTTGAGGTGGATGTGTTGTGCCTGATCTAGAACTTCAGGTACATAGTACTCTAGGGGAATGCAAAGTTTGAAAGTGTCTAACTTCTGAAGCATATTTCGATCATTGATCGTGAATGAGGACGAGGACCGTTGATATGGTCCTGGTTGAAGATTCTGAAGTTGTGAAGTGCCCAAGAGGGTAAGCCTTGTGTCACAACCTAAGGTCACATGTGTTAAGCCCTAATATTGGCTCATTACCCCTTAATTGGGGCATATTACATTAGTAATGTTATTTTATTTATGTCATCTTTATTCCATTAGTTGTAATTATACCTCCTAGTCTCCTATATCTACCCAGGAGACATTTTCATTTGGAATCATCTTGTACTTGAACATTTATGTGGGGTAAAAGGAGGTTTCCCCCTCGAAGAGGCTTATTATCTGAAATTATCTCTTTTTCAAGGCATTGAGTACTTATTCTGAGGTTTTTCTATGCTATATTGATATTTGGTTCCTAACATATGGTATTAGAGGTCAAGGTCTTGGGGTTTCACTGCTACATCTGAGACACCTTGGAATTTTTGCTATAACTTTTTTTCTACAATGTTTCAGAAGGAATGGATTGGAGGATAGTTAGTAGAYAGATCAAGGTATGTTGGGTTAAAATTTCAGATCCTGAGGCCTTACACTTTCAGAGATACAACCTGTACAAGATAGGGTTCTGGAATCATCCTGAACTGAGTCATTGTAGAATGTTTGCTATAAAAAAAATTATGTAACGTTTTTGACCCTGAACTCTAAAGGATATTCACATAAATTATTAAGGTATCTGTGGTAAAAAGTTATGCTTCTGGGTCATCTTACAGTTGTAGATACACCCTGTGGAAGATAGGGTATTTGACTAGTCCTATTGACTTGTCTCAAGAAGGTGTTCCAGGTAAAACAATCATAACTTCCTCCTAGAGTATCCCAATTGAGTGGGACTAGTTTCATTGGATATTAGATAGTCTATAGTATTTCTGGTATGAGTTTCAGAATTTTGTATCAATTATTTTGTGTAGTGCACGCTATACAAGTGAGATCTCCTGGAAAGGCAAAAAATAAGCAAGTTGCAGGGAATTTACCGTAAATTCCACTTGGCACATCCAATTTTGATCAGACCTATGGAATTGTAGAGAATAAATATCATAGAACTACATAAAATAATTTTTCATACCCAGAAGGGCTGAAACTTGGGATATACAACAGAAGAAAGATTGTCTAGCAGAACCACCTCAAAATCAAGGTTCAAAAGTGATACCTGGCCAACATGCCACCCAAAAATGGAACTTCTACACCAAATAAGCCTTTAGACAATCCTACTTGGACTCTTGATGAAGGTGAAGAAATGCGTAGGGACATAAATGATTTACAAAAGAAGATAGTAACAAAATATGAACTATAAGAGATGGAAGCTAAGTTGGAGGCAAAGATGGATGGTTTAAAAGAGGATATCATGGAAGTATTGAAAAATTTCATAACAGAGAAGACACCTAAAAGTGAAAATACATCCCATGAAATTCAGGACGAGGACACAAGGAAGGTGAATCAATAATGGAGAAAATGTAACTTTGGGTTGAATACCAACCACATTCCTAAGATCGATATGAGGAAGTTTGATGGCAAGGACCCAATCACATGGATACTTCAGTTGGAGCAATTATTTGATCTACATGATTTGCCACATACACAAAAGGTATGAATTGCTTCTTTATATTTAGAACACAATCAATTTGTATGTTATCAATGGATTTTTTCTCACAAATCACTCGTCACTTGGACAATTTTCATGGAAGAAATGATAGCACACTATGAGGGTACAAGGAACAATACCTTCTTTAGACAATTGATAAATCTCAAGTAAAAGGGTTCAGTTACCGAGCACATTGAGAACTTCCAAAGATTGAATATAAAGGTAAGAAATATTCCATATGAGCACTTGATTGATGCATTCATAGGAACTTTAAAGGATAACATTCAACATGAGGTTCGCCTTTGGGAACCCAAATCATTGGAGAATGCATTTAAGGTGGCAAGAAATGTTGAAAGTAAAAATATGGCTATGGCTACTAGAAGGACCAATCCTAACATCTATAGAGAGAACAATGCTCCTTCTTCTAAAAAAACTCAACCTACATGGTTGACACCTCAACAATTGGAGGAAAGAAAAGAAAAAGGTTTATGCTTTAATTGTGAAAGCAAGTACAATAAGGGACATAAGTGTGGTGAGAATAAATTATTCTACATAGATTGTGAAGAGGAAGAAGAAGAAGTACAAGAACCATCTCAAGATGAAAACGTAGAAGAAATTTCTTCTGAAGAGTTGACTCCCACGATATTGTGTAATGCATTGGCTGGAATTAGCACTCAAACCCTCAAGATCGAAGGATACATCAAAAAGAAAAAGGTAATAGTCCTAATTGATTCTGGCAGTACTCATAATTTCATTCACTATAAATTAGCCAAAGCTCTCAATTGCTTTGTATATCCAGCGCTAGAGTTTCAAGTAATGATTGCAGATGGAGGAACTATCAATTGCTTAGGAAAATGCAATAAGATCAATCTTACTATGGGGGAATATGTAATGAATATTCCAATGATTTCTATACCAATGGGTGGTGTGGATGTTGTACTAGGAATCCAATGGTTACAATCATTAGGAACAATGGCTTTTAATTTTCAAGAACTTTTCATTGGAAGGAAAATAAATTGAGTTAAGAGGTATCACAGGGAAACCCGGTAAGATGTTAAGCTCTAATGGCATTACACAATTATTGAAAAAGGGGAATCAAAGCATTATTTCACAACTATTCTCACTAGATGTTCAAACATCTAAGCCATGTATTCCTCAAGATCTCCAAGGGATCATTAATAAGCATTCCAAAGTATTTGAAGATATTCCCAAAGGTCTTCCACCCACTTGAAATCATGATCATGAAATTCACCTAATTCTTGGGAGTGTTCCTGCTAACATCAAGCCATACAGATACCCTTACACCCAAAAGAGTGAAATCGGGTGCATCGTTGAAGAAATGTTAGAGGTTGGTATTATTATACCTAGCCAAAGTTCTTACTTTGCACCAGTGGTAATGGTATTCAAGAAAGATAGTTCATGGCATATGTGTCCAAATTATAGAGAGCTCAACAATATCACTATTAAAGATAAGTTTCCCATTCCCGTCATTGATGAATTGTTAGATGAACTACATGGAGCAATATATTTCACAAAATTGGATCTTCGTTCAGGGTATCATCAGATTAGAATGAAGGAAAAAGATATCCCAAAAACAACATTCCAAATTTATGAAGGCCATTATGAATTTTTGGTCATGCCTTTTGACCTTACAAATGCACCTTCCACATTCCAAGGGTTGATGAATTCCATTTTCAATCCCTTCCTTCTAAAATTTGTGTTAGTATTTTTTGATGATATACTAATCTATAGAAAGTCTTGGGAGGATCATGTGTGACATGTTGACAAGGTGCTACAACTACTAAAGGAGAAACAACTATATGCCAAACCATCCAAATGTTT
>ML777242.1:2285124-2310153 GCA_009831015.1 Picea engelmannii | reverse complement strand
AAGAAGGATAATAAATTATCACCAAAGCACTATGGTCCTTATAAGGTGTTTCAAAAGATTGGTAGTATGGCATACAAATTGGAGTTTCATGCATCTTCACGAGTACACCCAGTTTTCCATGTTTCATGCTTAAATAAGGTTATAGGTGACAAGATTCCAGTTCAAACTATATTTCCAGAACTTGACGAGGATGGAAAAATCATATTGGAGCCTGAATCCATCACTGACACAAGAATTCACAGCTGAGGAATAGATCCATTTCAGAGTATCTCATTAAATGGAGGAAACTATCGGCTGAAGATTCCACTTGGGAAGATGAGTCTTTTATACAGAAGCATCCGGAGTTACTCAAGCGTTGCAGACAAAACTTGTCTCAAGGGGAGGGGCATGCTAGGCCCTAATATTGGCTCATTACCCCTTAATTGGGGCATATTACATTAATAATGTTATTTTATTTATGTCGACTTTATTCCATTAGTTGTAATTATACCTCCTAGTCTCCTATATATACCAAGGATACATTTTCATTTGGAATCATCTTGTACTTGAAAATTTATGTGGGGTAAAAGGAGGTTTCCCCCTCGAAGAGGATTATTATCTGAAATTATCTCTTTTTCAAGGCGTTGAGTACTTATTCTGAGGTTTTTCTATGCTATATTGATATTTGGTTCTGAACAACACATAGGGAAGGAGATAGCTCTTGTTAGTGTGATATTGGAACACGGTGCTAAGTAAGCATGACCCATGGATATACGTTCGATATGTGAACAAAAAACCGACGGTGGGGAGGCATTGCAGGGATCAGGAAGAAAATTAATGTTTCTGCAAGTTGTGAGCCTACAATCTCTTAGGATCATTGATATTTCTATATCAATAGATGAACGGTGAATATTGATCCCACTATGGACAAGCATCTTTTCTTTGCGGAGATTGGTAAGGAAATTAAAGTGTGAGCGAGTTGAGTCTCTGCAATCACTCGTGGCCATCGATCCAAGCAAGGGACATGTGTCGGAAGATCGACTAGTTTGAAAGTTCAACATTTTGGAGAAATGGAGTGTGTTGATGCACAAATTCCTAGAGTCTTGAAGTTGATAGTTCATCCGGTGCGTTCATCAAAAGGGACACATGTCGACAGATTGGTAGTTCGCGAATTCGGAGCTCGGAAGAATTTGAGTGTGCTAGTGTGAAAACTACCGAAGCCCGAAGTTCTGAAGATTGAAGAGACGAACTGGCAGGGCACTATGATGTCACCTAGAGGTGATGTGGACCTCGAAAGGTTAAGCAGTTCAAAAATTCAAAGTTTGGGAGATTGAAGAATCCAAGCATAAAATATTCCAAAGCCCGAAATTTTGAACTGACATGGCTCACGCACGTCACCTGGGATGATGTGGACACATGGGATGTGTGCCATGTGTCAGTGAGTTTTGAACCTTTGAAGATTGAAATGTCAGTTAGAAAGTGACATGTGTCACCCACCTGATTGGGCCATGTGTCCTCTTCTAGTATTTTTCCATGTGGTGACAGATCTTGTAGTCTGGAGATCGGGCACTCCAGTGGAAAAAGATGTGAGATTTTTCTTTGGGTCGAGAAATTCTGAAGGCCCAAAGGTAGGATTACATATGGAGCATTGATCCCAGAAGACACGGAACAATAGATCTCGTAGTCTAGAGACTTGGTACTTCGGGGGTTTCCAATTTTCTACTAGTGAAATGTGTCAAAGCCCGAAGTTGCAAAGCAATGTAGGTCATCGATCTAAGATCCTTTAGGGACCTTTCTCAACCATTAGATCAAGAAATGGAAGGATGGTGTAAGCACTTCAACAAATATCATTCCAAGGAGTTGCATCACTCAATATTTGAAATGTCCCGGAGTAGCGAATTCACATGGTCCATTGATCTAAGACCCTATGAGAGTTCTTGTGACTGTTGGATCCAGTAGAGGGCACATAGGTAAGTACTTCGGAGTATTTCCACTCTGGGGAAGTGGAAGACTCGGGAATGCAGATATTCCAGATCCCCAGAGTGTTGAATTTCCGAATTGGTTGAGCGTCGTCTGTCTCAATCCCTGATTAAGTCATATCCATTGATCTCGTTGAAGCCTCCAGATGAGGGTAGGACCATCCATTCGACAAGAGATTAAATATCAACCGTTCCTTTTTGCATGTGGAGTTATTAAAGGATTTAACGAAGTGCAACTTCAGGGGGAAACATAAGTTGACAGGGGAAAATAGATGAAGGTTGAATTCCAAGGGACTTGGTCCCAGCACTGGTCTCATGCTAAGGTAAAAAGTGCCTGGAAGTAAACCAGTCCTCAGACTTGGTGTTCATGCAAGCTCCTGTATAGAAAAAAATAGAACGAGATGCTAAAGGGTGATTAATCCCGCTATTTCAAGTCATGGTCACATGGAATTGGGTTTGAAGTAAGCGCCTTTGCAGTTTTCAATTTTCTGTATCATCTCAGAGGGCTGCAAGTGGTTTTTCACGAAGCCCTAACTTTCATCTCTGATATCCGATTGGGGCAAGAGTACAGTCGTTGGAAAGATTATTTAGAGGATTTGGAGGAAAATGAGAGGAATATGTTATAGTATGAAGATTGATATAAGTTTTCTTCATGAATTAAATAGAAAAGGTTTGTCAGGATTAGAGGTATAACTGGATCAATTCAAGAACAAGATCAAATATTAGAGTCATGGAAGCATGACAAAGCTTACAGAAGTTGGATAAGGTACTACAAAAGATAGAATCCTCACATAGGATATGAAGCTAGAAAGTGAAAAATTTCATTAATGGGTATAGAAAGGAAAAGTAAGGCTCCATATCCTTGAAGGTAGAGATGTGTAGACAATTGCAATCTTGATGTGGAAGAAAACAAAGAGCTTAAGAGGAGGTGTGTGAATAATCTCTATGTGTCAACCATAGGAGTTCCAGAGAAGGATTTGTTAGATATGACTTATATACTTGTCTAAAAGTACTTAGTGAAATAAATCCACTTCTGATATTAGATTTCATAGTGGAAGTAGGAAGTCAATGCAGAGAAATTGGAATTCTCTCTCACTTGAAAAGTGACACCGAATGAAAATGGATTTCGATTAGGGAATGGTACTAAGTGGGAAAGAATGGCCAAGTGGAATGTGTCTGGAAAAGTGTTCAGACCTAGGGAACCATAGTGCAGATGAGAAGAATGGGATCACACAAAGTAGCAAGGATCTGAAGGAGTTCAAGGACAACCAACTACAACATAAATAGATAAATAAATAAGTGAATTGAAACAAAAATTCACTAGAGTGCATTAGGCATACAATGAAGTTAAAATGCGTATGCATTAGTAGGCATGCTAACAATAAATGATTGGTGCATATGGATGTGTAATTTTGCATATGTACATGCTTGGATATGAATATAACATGTTGGTGAACTTAGAATAGTCTATTATTATGAAATAATGTTTGAGTATGACTAATGATGGATAATGTATTCAAGAAAACTGATATAGACGGGTTAAAGATGTGGATGTTGTTGTTGCTTGTGAATTCCATCTAGGTGAAGGCCCATGAGGGTGGTAGGAATAGTGATCCAAATGATGAAGGAGGAAGTCTTTGAGCCTCTACAAATATCAGTTGGTCAAGTAGAAAAAAAGTAGGTTGATAACAACTAGGTGAGTGTGAATTTAGTTTATGTCGATGCATACATGTTCAAGGGGATTGAGGTAAGAATTCCCTCATCTAATTTCAATATTTAAATTGATATGTAATGGCTGAAGGCCTAGAGTATGTAAGTGTTGTTTATGTTAGAATAAATTTAGATAAATGTTTGTTGCATATTATGTTATGATTGGTTTTGGGATCATAACCAGGTTAATTCAAGAGACACACTCCTTCTATAACAATGAATCCTCATACATCTAGTCATGTGTGAGACCATGATATGGTTGAATATGGAATGGATATAGTGCTATGTCAGTGCTCAATGGTATCTACTATATATTTGATGTTTGGATTGAAACCTCTTTTCCAGCAGTGAAGAGAAGTTAAGGATTATATTGTTGGTGTTGTGTTTGGGTGGAAAAGGAAGGTGACCAAATAGTTAGGCAAGGAGTAGGAAGTGTGTGGATGATGTGTTGAGTCGTTGGCTAGACCTTCTAACTCATCATGGTGGAATGAATGACATAGTTATGTGATATTATGTAGTCAATGCATGGATGCATTGTGTACATGTGGCCATGGATATTGACACATTGATTGTTATCTTATTAACAATTGCATTATGAAAAGTATGTGTGACTGTTAATACATGTGTATGTAATGACGAGTTCATTCCAATTGATATTTGGACTAATAGAAGTAATTGATTTGTAGTTGTAAACATTGTGAGATCACTTTGTGATTTTGTTTTGAATCATTTCCATGAAAATAATAATATATATATATTGTACATGAGATATTGACAATAGGTTTGGCTGAGGAATGTTGAAATTGCAGGAGGAAAGGGTCTTGAATATGGAAGTGTTGTAAGCCCATTGTTGCAAGAGACAAATTGTTATAAGTAGAAGCTCATGTCTAGAAGTTTTATTTTTCCTATATAAAACAGTTTTGGGAATTATGATTTGATAATTATTGAGGAATTGTTTTGGCTAAATGTAAATTGAAGAAATTGCAAGTAGAATGGTCTTGGATATGGCATGGATGTAAGCCCATAAGGAATATTTATATCTGTAGCTGTAGAGCCAACCATTATGAGCAGAAAGCTCATGCTTGGAAAATTTTGTTTCCTTTTATAAAATAGATTTTACATTTATGATTGGAAATGGTTATAATGATATCTCATGATGATTGTATGTGTATAATACAGATGAGATGTTGGATATGGAATATAGAAATCATGGAAAAGGCTATTGGTGGGACATGAGGACCCTGTGGTAATCCATGATATTCCTAGAATATGTTGTGTTGTGGTAACACATGCCAGAGAGTCGCCTCGGTCGTAAGATGTGATAAAGTCTCTAGAAATCTTCTTGTGCAAGAAATCCTTGGACAAGAAAGATGAATTTTCTGAGGGAATGTATAGCAAAGAAGGGGATACCTGATCTTGGGCCTGGAAGATGACTAACCACAAGGAAGAGGAGACTTTGATAGCTCTTAATTGGGGTCATGCACACAATTAGTATGTCAAAGGAAAACAGTGAGACAAGTTAACTATACAACCATATGGATGCAGATCCGTGAACTGTACAGATAATTATTTTACTGGATTATGAAAATTTACTCTTAGATTATGAGAAAAAATGAAAACTTTATGAAAAAATTGTGAATTGATATGCTTGATGATTTGAAATGTTGTAGGAAAATGATGAATGATGAAGATATAGAAAAGTACTAGACTATGAGAGAAAAGAAGGTGATGTTGGAGAAACTAAATGACAAGGGCATAAAATGAAGAAAGTCCAATGGACTTGTTGCAGCTAGACTTCTGGAAGTCATAAATATGAAACTTCTTGGTCGAGTGCATTGAAGCCATGGAGAGAAATGGAACAACCTGAGGTACTACATGGCAGAGAAAGGGCTTCATTTCTTTGGGTTTTACAAGGCTGAGAGGGAAGGAGATCTTGTTGGTTGGAAATGCTATGAGAAATATAAATTCCAAAGATCATTATACATGTTTTGGGTTGGAATGCCTATGTATACATGTTTAATTTTAGGCCAGAGTGCCTTTGTATATAAGATTGGGTTTGATTGCTTTTGTGAATTAAAGCCAGAGAGCCTGGATTTGTAATGTTAATAACATTGGAATGGTGTTGTGCACTAAGGATAGTGCCAAAATAAGGGGATGGGGATGTAATATCCTAGTTATAACCCTTATGAAATATACTGTATTATGTAAATATGACTTAGGCTGGTGAGCCGGTAAAGTTGAAAAGGGGGCCAAAGCACCTAGGAAATGTAAGACTTCATACACATTAATAAAATACACCACTGGTTGAAAGACCGACAAGGAAAAAAAATATAGGGGGTGATGATTCCACGAGAGAGGGGGCTTGAGGGGATGATTATTTTTATTATTATTTAGTTACCCATAATTGATTTTTATGGAGAAAAGGGGTTACATGAGATTCTTTGGAGGGAGGCCATGTGGCTCTTGTATTCATGTGATTTAAACATACCTTGGGGGTTGTTTTGGGTCTTCTTCTTCATCTTCTTCCTCTTCTTCCAATAGTTCGTTTTGTTCCCCTGTTGTTCTTATTCTTCTCTCACTACTACTAGTTCGTGTGATCTTGGGATGAGCATGGAAATGAATGGCAGAAATATGAGAGCCATTGTTGAATGCATGTAATGATTTATTGATCATTCCAGGAGGGAATTGATGTCTGTGTGCATGAGCTTGATGGAAGTTCAGATATAATTGTCCACAACTGCAAGTCCTGAGAATCCCAGTAGGGAGATTATTAACCAGAAGCATTGGAGCCTTGGAAGGATATGGACAGCTTGAGGGACTGCATGGAAGAGAAGGGGGCCCATTCTCTTGGGGTTGTGCAAGCTGGGTAGAAGAGAGTTGGTATACTTGGATTGGTGTGTGTGCTAAAAGGCCTATGATAGATTGAGTGTTGAGAGGCTTGTTAGTTATGAGACTGATGATAGTTCAAATGGAACTATCCAATGCTGAGATCCCTTGGATTTTCTAGTAGGGATATTTACTTACCTGTAGCACTGGATCCTTAGTGAGAAATGGAATAGCCTAAGGGACTGCATGGCAGAGAAAGGTGTTCATTTCTTGGGGTTGTGCAGGCTAAGGGGGTAAGAGAGATGGAAATTAGGATTTTTTGTGAGGTTGGGAAACCTGAGAGCTACTTAGCCCACTGCTGTGTGTTTAGACTTGGCCTAGGACCAGTCCTTATGGATTCATATCCCTAGCTCGGGTGTGACCTATTGTTGAGAGTAAATGAATAACAATGTTTATGGTTGGGAGGAACGTCCTTGGTTTGCAACCATTTGGTGAATGTTTACTTGCAAAGATAATTTCTCTCTGTGTTTTATCTATAATGTTATTCCAGTGTGTATTTAATTATCTCTGAGATATGTATTTTTAATGTGCATGTCTGCTAATTATTTTTTGTGCATGGAATGTTGTTTATCTCTTTTATGTTGTGGCATGGATCTTGTCTTATGCTTGTGGTGTGCATGCTTCTAACATTGTTGAGAAGTCCTTTGTTTTCAATATAATATCAGAGAACTGAGTCTTGGGACTGCAACATGCCTCGCCTGCTAGTGGATGGGTGTGTTGCATCATGTCTTAGTGGAAAATCCTTGCCTATGGGTGGCTGGGTATGTTACAATGATGCAAAGGAATGCTTGTTGAAAGTGGTAATCAAGTTGGTAGATAGAGCGAAGATAGACATCCTGGTGTATGAAGGAAATTTAGATGTTGAAGAATTGTTGGATTGGATAAGATTAATGGAAAAGTACTTTGATTATGAAGACGTCGATGAGGAGAAGAAGGTGAATAATGATGTCACCATATTAAAAGGACATCCAATGTTATGGTGGGATGAACTACAAGATGACAAAAGGTGCAAAGGGAAACAAAAGATCAAGAATTGGGATAGAATGGTAGCCAAGTTGACGACTAAATTCATACCCAAGGACTATTAGATAAATCTATTCAAGAAGTTGTAGAACCTAAGGCAGAAGGGAATGATAGTGAAAGAGTACACAGAGGAGTTCAATAAGTTGAACATCAGGACTGGATAGATAGAAAAAGATGATGAAAAGGTTGCTAGATATATTAATTTCTTGAGATATGAAATCCATGATGAAATCAACATGATGATAGTAAGGATAGTGGAGTATGCTTATCAAATTGCGTTGAAGGAAGATGAGAAGTTGGCCAGAAAATAGAGCTAGCGAGGAAGAGGAAGAATTCTAAACAAAGCAAGGGAAATGTCCATGATAAGGAACAAAAGTCCAAGGTTGATACTAGAAAACCACAAAGTCACTCATAAAGAGGAGGAAGTTCCTGAGGGAGACAGTATGGTGGAAGAAACTATTTTCCTCGAGGAAGAGAAAGAGGCAGAGGAGGAGAAGTGAAGTGTTATTCCTGTGGAAGGACAGGACACGTGTCTTGGGAATACCCCAAGAGAAAGAAAGAAGGAGGAGGTGAAGCTCACATTTCAGAAGCACAGAAGCAGAATATTGAAGCAGAAGGTGCAGAATATGAGAAATATCTGATGATGAAGAAGGTTATCTTGAAGTCCGAGCCAGAGGTTGAAAAACTAGTGCAAAGGAACAGTTTGTTCAGAACTTCTTGCAAGACTAAAGATAGCATATGCAGGGTGATAATTGACAGTGGGAGCACTGATAACTTAGTATCCATAGAGATGGTGGAGAAATTGGAGCTAGAGACAACTACACATCCGAGTCCATATAGGGTCTCATGGTTGCAGAAAGGACACCAGGTAATGGTAACTAAACAATGCCTAGTTGAATTTAAGATAGGAGGATATAGGGATGAGGTTTTGTGTGATGTGATTCCCATGGATGTATGTCATGTTTTGTTGGGGAGACCATGGAAGTATGACATGAATGTCATTCATGATGGGAACAAAAATACTTATACCTTGGAGAAGAATGGTAGGACACAAATGCTACTTCCAATTGAGGAAAAGAATGTAAAGGAAGAAGCTAACACAAGTATACTTCTCATGAGTGGGAAGTAACTCTTGAGTGAAGTCAAGAAGGAACGTGAGATGCAATTTTTTGTGTTAAGGAAACCCATATTTTTCCTTACAAGTGATTATATGGATGATCTTCTTGAAGAAATTCAGGAACTGTAAGAAAATTTTGCTGACATAGTAGTGGATGAGTTACCTAGATCATTAGCACCCATCAGGAGTGTTATCACCAATTCTTGTAAGAGGGGGATTTTCTCTCCAGATTCGGGACCTTAGTGTAAAATGAGAGAAATGGGGCTTAAAAACCCATCAAATGAAGTTATCCAGGTCCTCAGACATGAGTGCAATGTGCAACACATAGAAAAGTCCATTTCGGGCTTAAAATCGAGCGAGCGGGAAAAGAGAATTTTTCAGCGGTGATGATCCATTGACGGGGTAGGTCGATGGTCATCCCTTATGGACAAAGTCATGAGGTTTAGCACCTGGGCTCATCCCTTATGGACAAAGTCATGAAATTATCGTGGCCATCCAATCCAATCAGGACACATGGTGCCTGATCAGGCTCAGTCGCGATTTCAACTATCGGGACTTCGAAATACAAGGTTTGACTCCCTTCCATCCCCGATATGCGAAATGTGAAGGCGCCTTTAGGTGTGGGCCCATGGTCATAGAACATGGTCATATGGAAAGGCGGGTCCTATAGAAGGGGGACAGGTGGCAGCTAGTTGGCATTTCAGGGATTTTGGAGGAAGAAGAATGAGAGCTCCCAGTGGGAGAATCCCAAAATGATTTACACCATTGATCAAGGAAAGATCTCAGCCATCCATCAAGAAATACACATGGCACAATATATGAGCCATAGGTGGGATCTTTCGAGATAGTAAAAATGAAAGCATTGAAGTAATCTGAACCGTCCATCCAAGGGACACGTGCCGCGCGATTAAACACCATTGTGGTTTCAGCTACTGGGATTTTGAAGGCTGGGGTCACTCCTCTATTGTAGTTGGAATTGCCAAAACACAAAATTTGAAATCCCCAAGGGGTTGGGCCCATAGTCATAGCGCCCGATCACATCAAGCGGGGTTGAAAAGTGGGGGCTAGTTGGATTTATGCACTCATTGATAGGCGAGCAATCAGGGTCGTCCAATGAGAATAGATCTAGGTCGTTGAGCTTCAGTAGATCTGGGCCATCAATCCCTGGCAGACATGTGGCGATATTTTGAGCACTTCGCAGGATCTAGTGTCGGGGATTTCGAGAGCAAAGGAACAAGAACTCACGGTGGGAGAATCCATGAAATACATTGAGGGTCGGGCCCATGGTCATGGCCCCTGGGTCATATGGAATATAGGGATGGCAACCTTGGCCTTCAAGGGATCATCGTGACCATTGATTTAGGAGCCAGATCTGACCATCGATATGGAGGGTCATTTCGCAGTTTTAGTCACCGGGGATCCTAGAGGCTAGTGTGGTGGAATTTCCCGAAAGGATAAGTGTCAAAAGCACCTTTGAAGATAAGCACAGGGTCACAGCTAGTGGTCGCTTAGGGTGATAGAAAGAGATGCACAAAGGGCCAAAGTGTTGGGTTTAGCTGCAGGAGGGGTTGCCACGTTCTCTAGGTGCCAATTCAAGTCAACCTCGATCCTGATCCCTGGAAGAAGTAAATGAAGGTGGGAGGAGGTGGTTGAAAACCTGCCTCACTCCTTAAATGTAAGGCATGGAGGTTGTAGAAATTAGTCTGCCCAAGGTCGCCCTGTTGAGATATTTCCTGAGAGCCATGCCAATTTGATGTCCTCGTCTGATCAGATGAGCCTGCACACGCTAGTTTGGAATTTAATGGCTCAACTACCCTCCTGGAGCCAAGGTGGTGAATTGATCTGAGTATATATACTCATTTTTTATATTTTTGTAAGGGTGGATGGTTGAGCTAGGCTTCCATTTGTAAATTTTTGTTGAAGCACTGGTTTTTCTAGGGTTATGTATTTACATTTGAGACTTCTTGTTTAATGAAAGTCAACCTCTTCAAATCGTTTGAAACTCTGTGTTAAAACAATCAGAATTGGAGGATCCAGTCGAGTTGTTACAATATCTTGGAGATGCTCAAAATTGGAGGATCCATTCGAGCTTTCACTACAGCTATTGTAACTATGTCATTTGGGCACATTTTAGTGTCTTCTTTTTCCTCTCCAAGCTGCTGGAAGGTCGGATTCCCATAGAAGTCTTGTTAACTATTCTCATCAAGTCTTCCCTCTTCTCATCTTAAACTCAACTTATTGACGGAAGTTAGATCAAGACCTCACATGTTCGTGCATGGCCTGGTCCGGGATTCTGAGTTAAAACGGTATTGTTCTACGTCTATGCCCATTCGACCACCCTAATTTATTCACCTGTGACATTAAAAACTAATGGGTATTCGAGCTTACCTCTGTCGCAATCCATAGGTGACTTCCAGTGCTAACATTTCTAGCTCCATTGTCGGGGACGAAGTTGAATATTTTCCCTGGGTAGAATGAAAAATCTCACTGGTTCTGAGGGGGTATTAGAACCTATTACACTTAAGATTGCAACTGTGCACCTGGCGACTCCACTGTGGTGACTCCATTATTTTCACTTCATTGTTTCGGCTGTGGCTACTTTATCATGCTTGAAAGTTGACCAAGAGGATATTTCTCGAGAAGGTTTCAATATTTTCTTTCTCATCCTGAGAAGTTTCCTGGGAGGAAACAACGTTAAGATTTGGCCTTTGATGGTGAAAAAAGACTAGACACATTCAAAGTTGTGAATCTTTCTCCTGACGACTCCATGATTCAAGGATCGATCGATGACTCCACTGGTTCGATATGGAAAATATCCTATCTCGAAGGTTTTCTCCCTTCAATTTTTCCTGTTGTTCTTGGTTTTCCTAATGTTGTCCCTACTCTAAATGAATGGGGCGACTATTTTCCCATATTTAGAGAGCGTAAAGAGGAAAACTCTGCTCAACATCTCCATGAGTTTCATGAACTCATGCATCGGTGGGAGATACATCATGAGGATGTATTGTTGAATATGTTCATGTTCTCATTATCTAGGGATGCTCGTGAGTGGTATTTCTCCTTACCCCCTGCAATCATCTCCTCCCTGAGAGAATTTCATGCAGCTTTTAAAAAGCATTGTCAAAGGTATTATTCCTTTGAATTTATCTGTCATAACTGTTGTGAGGAATGTGAGGATAGTGAGAAAGACATGGTTGTGTCTTATGAAGGCTGCAGTGATGAGGAAATTTTTATGGACGAGGACCCTAAGGAGGAGGAATATGATTTGGGTGGAGTTACGGAGCTGATAAAATCTCTCACTACCAAACTAGAAAGGTTGGAATCTGAAGACAACACAAAGGATTTTCTAGTCCTTGAGGTAGATGTTCTTGGCGGCCCTTCTGAAGATGATAACGAATGTTTCATAGCAGTAGAGGCATTAGTTTCTTCCCCTGATGAGCTTGTTGTCTCATGTTTAACAGAATAAGCCATTGTGGAAAAGGATTGTTTTATTTTCCTTCATGAAATTTCCCATGATGTGTTTACATTTGGGACTGAAAAGAAGGATCGGGAGATCGTTCCATTTTTTCAGGATGGAGGAGTTTTTTGCTCACCCAACTTTGATGATTATTCGGATAAAGAGAAGGAGTGCCCCACATCACAGTTTGCTGACCTTGGGAGCATTCAACCTATATATGACAACTACAAATCATATTCTGAGCTGGATATGCAGGACTTCCAAGAGTAGATTGTAGAGACTTATCCTTTGTTCGCTAATGGAGGATATCACGAAGAAATCAACTATTTTGGGCCTGCAGAAACCACTGAGTAGCAGTTTGAAGAGTAGATCTTCCCCACGGGTCCTATTTATGATGATTATGAATCTCACCCTTGGGAGAGCCAAGAAAAAGAACCAGAAGAGCCAGAGGAGTAGCAGGAGAAACAATTTATCTCATGTTCAGAGACTATTAGATATCAGCCATCACTTGAGAATAGTCGACTTTGTGTCACCAATCTTCTATAGTTTTCCACTATTCCTATGATCCTTTGAAGGAATACATGGAGCTGTATTTCCTTATTTCCTTCATGATTTGCAGTTGCCCAGCTTCATCCTAACCTCATCCTTAGGATGGAAGGTGAGGGATGTAACCGTTTTTCTGTCGCAGTTGCATCATCTACTAGTGATCATTGACATAGTAAAGGAGCTTCCAATTAGGAAGTTACTTGAATGGATATGGTGGAAATTTTCTTTCACTTAGCCCTATGTAAAGGATTTTATTAGTTTAGGACTGTACATAAATAAGCTCCTTTGAGCACGTATTTTTTTTTGTTTTACCTTTCGGCCTGTATTTTCAGCAGGGTGTTTTTGAGATTGACTCCATAGCCCAACAAAAGGTGGCTGGAACTACAAAAGGAGTTCTTATAGCATTGCAGGGACGACTCTATCCCCCATGGACCCTAATGTTATCAAAAATTATTGTAAGTGGGGGAGTTTCTCTCCGGATTCAGGCCCTTGGTGTAAAATATGAGAAATGGGGCTTAAAAAACCATCAAATGAAGTTATCCAAGGCTGTATCCATCAGTGCAATGTGTAGCACACAGAACATTCCATTTCAGGCTTAAAATCAAGTGAGCGGGAAAAGAGCATTTTCCAGCGGTGAGGATCCATCGATGGGGTAGATCAATGGTCATCAGGTAAGCTAGATCCATAGAGTTGTACGAGGTTTAGCACCTGGGCTCATCCCTTACGGCCAAATTCAAAAAATGATCATGCCCGTCCGATCCAGTTGAAACACATGGCACCTGATCAGGCTCGATCGTGATTTCAGCTACCGGGACTTCGAAATACAAGGCTCGACTCCCTTCCATCCCCGATACATGAAATGCGAAGTTTCCTTTGGGTGTGGGCCCACGGTCATAGAACATGGTCGTATGGAAAGGCGGGTCCTAAAGAAGGGGGACAGGTGGAAGCTAGTTGGCATTTCAGGGATTTTGGAGGAAGAGGAATGAAAGCTCCTGGTGGGAGAATCCCCGAAATGATTGGCACCGTTGATCAAGGAAATATCTCATCCATCCATTAGGAAAGACACGTGACACAAGATCTAAGCCATAGGTGAGGTCTTTCAGGATAGTCAAAATGAAAGCGCCAAAGTAATCTAAACCGTCCATCCAAGGGACACGTGTCGCGCAATTAAACATTGTTGCAATTTCAGCTACCGATATTTTTAAGGTCAAGGTCACTCCTCCAATGCAGTTGGAATCGCCGAAACCTGAAATGTGAAAGCCCCAAGGGGTTGGGCCCATGGTCATAGTTCCCGGTCACATCAAGTGGGGCTGAAAAGTGGGGGAAATTTGGATTTATGCACTCATTGAGAGGTGAGAGATCTGGGCCATCCGATGAGAATAGATCTAAGTCATTAAGATTCAGTAGATATGGGTCATCGATCCCTGGGAGACAGGCGATAATATTTTGAGAACTTCGCAGGATCTAGTGTCGGGGATTTCGAGAGAAAAGGAACGAGAAATCTTGGTGGGATAATCCCCAAAATACATTGAGGGTCGGGCCCATGGTCATGGATCCTGGGTCATATGGAAGATAAGGCTGGAAACTTGGGCCTTCAATGGATCATCATGACCGTCAATTTAGGATCCAGATCCGACCGCCGATATGGAGGGTCATTTTGCATTTTTAGTCACCCGGGATCCTGGAGGCTAGTGTGGTGTAATTTATCGAAAGGAGAAGTGTTGAAATCACCTTTGAAGATAGGCACAGGGTCACGGCCCGTGGTCGCTTGGGGTGATAGAAAGAGCTGCGCAAAGGGCCAAAGGTTTAGCTGCAGGAGGGGTTACCACATTCTCTAGGTGCCAATTCAACTCGGCCTTGATCCTGATCCCTACAAGAAGTAAATGAAGGTGGGAGGTAGTGGTTGAAACCCTACCTCACTCCTTAAATGTAATGCATGGAGGTTTTGGCAGGCAGTCTGCCCAAGGTTGCCCTGTTGAGAGATTTCTTGAGAGCCATGCCTATTTGATGTCCTCATCTAATCATATGAGACTACACACGCTAGTTTGGAATTTAATGGATCAGCTACCCTCCTGTTGCCAAGGTGGCAAATTTCTCTGAGTATATATACTCAGTTTTTGTATTTTTGTAAGGGTCGATGGTTGAGCTAGGCTCCTGTTTGTAAAGTTTTGATGAAGCACTGGTTTTTCCAGAGTTATGTATTTACATTTGAGACCTTTTGTTTAATGAAAGTAAAATTCTTTCCATCTTTGTAAACTTTGTGTTAAAACACTCGAAATTGGAGGATCTAGTCAAGCGTTTGGATGTTGTAGGATAATGTAGGTTTGATCACTGAAATTTTTCCAACAGTTTTAATCAGTTTTCCTATGTTACCTTCTATCTCTCACACTGAATAGCTTGGAATTGGAGGATCCAATCGAGTTATTACAATATCTTGGCAATGCTCAGAATTGGAGGATCCAGTTGAGATGTCACTACAACTATTGTAACTGTGTCATTTGGGCACATTCCAGTGTCTTGTTTTTCCTCTCCGAGATATTGGAAGGCCGAATTCCCATAGCAGTCTCGTTCATTATTCTCATCAATTCTTCCCTCTTCTCATCTTAAACTCACCTTATTTATGGAATTTAGATCAATACCTCACTTGTTCGTGCATGCCCTGGTCCGGGATTCTGAGTTAAAATGATATTCTTCTGGGTTTTCACCCATTCAACCACCCTAATTTATTCACCTGTGACATTAAAAACTAATGGTTATTTGAGATTACCTCTGCAACAATCCAGAAGTGACTTCCAGTGCTAACAAGGAGTATCAACCATCACATTGATATAATACCAGGAGCGATTCTTCCGAATAAAGTAGTGTATAGATTAACACCTCAAGAGAATGAGGAGGTAAAGAGACAAGTCTATGATTTGATAGACAAGGGTTTGGTCAGAGAAAGCTTGATTCTATGCACAGTACCAAATGTGTTAAGTTTGAAAAAGGATGGAGGATGGAAAATGTGTACAAACTCAAGAGCCTTAAATAAGATCACCATCAGGTACATATTTCCTTTTCCAAGGATGTATGACTTAATGGATTGTTTGAGTGGAGAAAATTATTTTTCAAAGATAGGTCTAAAAAGTTGATATCACCAAATAAGATTGAGAGAAGGTGATGAGTGGAAAAAAACCTTCAAAACAAATGAAGGGTTATATGAGTGGCTTGTTATGCCATTTGGCTTAACAAATGCCCCGAGTACTTTTATGAGGTTGATGAATGAGGTATTGAAAGATTTTATTGGTAAGTTTGTGATTGTATATTTGGATGATATATTAGTCTTTAGTAAAACTAGAGAAGAGCATTTGAGACATATGACATTAGTGATGAGAAGAATGAAGCGGGAGAAGTTGTTGATAAATCTGAAAAAGTCCTCTTTTATGAAGACATAACACATTTACTTGGGCTTTGTAATATCTTCAAATGAATTGAAGATGGATCCAAAGAAGGTGAGAGAAATCAAATAATGGCCATCGCCAAGAAGCATATTCAAGGTGAGAAGCTTCCATGGATTAGCAAGTTTCTATCGAAGGTTCATTAGAAATTTCAGTGGTATATGTGCACCAATATTAGATACAGTGAAGAAAAGACACAATTCTTTTAAGTGGACAGAAGAAGTTGAGAAAAGCTTCAGGTTATTAAAGGAGAATATAACAGAACAACAAATTCTGGTCTTGCCAGATTTTGGGAAGACATTTCAAGTAAGATATGATTTTAGTGGAGTTGCAATTGGAGCAGTATTGATCCAAGATAATAGGCTTGTTGCATATTTCAGTGAGAAGATGAATGACACTAAGAGAAATTACTCCACATATGATAAAGAATTTTATGAAATAATTCAAGCCTTGAAGAAATGGAGGCACTATCTTGTTATAAAAGAGTTTGTTTTGTATAGAGATAATCAACCTTTACAATTCATAACCAGACAAGAGAAGTTAAATCAAAGACATGTTAAGTGGATAGATTTTATGCAAATTTTCACTTTTTTTATTAAACATATTTTTGGTAACACTAACAATTTTTTTGATGCATTGAGCAGGAGATGTTTGATTCTGCAAGAATTTCAAGTGAAAACCTTAGGGTTTGAATACCTTAAGGAGATGTATTGTGATGATCCATATTTTAAAGAGGCAAATGAATCATGTGAAAATCCTTCTCAGAGAAAGAAGCCAGTGGACAGAGTATCTGATTCAAGATGGATTGTTGTTTAAATTTTGCCAGTTGTGCATACCAAAATGTTCAATGAGAGAAAATATGCTAAAGGAAAAATATAGTGGAGGTCCAGCAAGACATTTTGGCCATGATAAGACATTTTCACAGTTGAATAGTTCATACTATTGGTCAAGAATGAGGGTAGAAGTGAAGAAATTTTTGGACAGATGTAATATTTTCCAGTATGCAAAAGGAAAGAAACATAACACCAAATTGTATCAACCATTGCCTATTCCAGATAGGCCTTGGGATGCAATAAGCATGGATTTTGTGTTGGGATTGCCAAGAACACAAAAAGGAAGTGATTTCATATTTGTAGTAGTTGATAGATTATCAAAGATGGCACACTTTATCCCATTCCAGAAGACTAATTATGTAACACACATTGCAAATGTTTTTTTCAAGGAAGTTGTCAAACTTCATGGGTTGCCTAAGAGTATTGTCTCAGATAGAGACACTAAATTTGTTGGTCATTTTTGGAGAACATTGTGGAAGAATATCGGGACAAAAATATCTTTTAGTTCAACATATCACCCTTAAACAAATGGACAAAATGACGTGGTAAATCAAAGTTTAGGAAATTTTCTGAGGAGTCTAGTCACTGAACATCATAGCCAGTGGGATCAAATTCTGTCACAAGAAAAGTTTTCATACAATGACTCACCAAATAGAAGTACAAGAAAGAGCCCATTTTAGATAGTATTCGTGATGGATCTAAGCAGAGTATCAGATTTGAGAGATCTGGATCAGAAGGAATTCAGAAGAGCTTGACCAGAAGACTTCATTGCAAAAATACAGAAGCTTCATAATTAGATCAAAGAGCAGTTGTAGAACAATAGCAGAGAATACAAACGCAGAGTTGATCAACATAGGATAAAACTTCAATTTGAAGTGGGATATCAATTTCTGGCACATCTCATGAAGTTTGGTTCCTAAGGGGAAGGTATAACATACTAAAGATGAAGAAGATAGGACCATGTGAGATCCTAAGGAAATTTAATGAAAATGCTTATGATATAGAGCTTCTAGAATATGTGGGTATATCACCCATATTCAATATTTCAGACCTATATCCTTACAGGGAAGATGAAAAAGGATCAAAAGATCAGAAAGAGATATAGTGGGAGAAGCAGATGCCTATAGTAGAAAATTCAAAGATAGAGAATATCATAGATCAGAGTACTGGTAAGAAGACTAGTAGAAAGACTTATTTGAGTATTTGGTAAAGTGGAAAGGACACCTAATAGAATATGCTAGTTGGGTAAATGAAGCAGATATTCAAAAGAATGAAAATTCAATACAGGAGCTCATGGACAGGAGTCCATGATTTTTTTTCCAGAGGAGTATGATGCAGGAGAATCATCATCAAAGCACAAGTTGAAGACAACTCAGCACCCTAGAACATATTTTGAAGTGATTTTTGAATATTAAAGATTGCATGTCATGAAAATATCTTGAAAAGATTGTAATTAAATAAAGTCTTAAATTTTTAGGAGTTGAACCATCGCATGAGATCATTGGGGAGTGTCTTTTCCTTTAATGTAGTAGCTTGCAGTATAGATTCGAAGTGTGGCTCTTATATATCTATCTCTAACATTTATTGTAATAAATCCTTAGTAGTTGAAATCTTTTAATTTGATAGGATAGCACTAAGGTAGTCGGAGGGAAAAGCTCTATGAGCTTGTTTTGTATAAATAAATGTATTGTATGCCCAAATGAGGTTGCTGAAGAGTATTGTAGCTAAGAATATTGTTGCTGAAATTTATTTGAAGCTAAGAGTTGTTGAGAGATGTTGAAGAGCATTGTATGAGCCCATGTACATATCATTTGAATTAATATAACATAGAAGCGTTGACCCACATGTTTGGTGTGTTATTACTGTGTATATCTGAATGAATGAATGGTATGCTTTCTGTTAATTGCAATTATCTATTATTACTTTTTCTTATGTTATAAATGCATTTACATGGTTGAATGTATGAATCTGTGAGATATTAGATAACTTTCAATTGTTTCTCTTCTACGATCTTGTGCAAGGAGTGCGTAGTGCCCACAAGGAGTGCATTGACAGAGTTTATTTTGACTTGGAAGCTCAGAAGAGATAACGTGAAACTTGTTTTTGTAAGGAGTGCATAAGTGTCCACAAGGTGTGCATGGATACATTTTGTTTTGACTCGGAAGGTTCAGGAGGGATAGCTTGAAAGTGTCTATAGGAGGAAGCACACTTAGATTCATATTTTTCAAGAGGAACAATTGAGCCGTATAATAAGTGTTGCAAGGAGTGCACATTCTCCCATTAAGATTTAAGTTGAAGGAATCTTGTTGCAAGGTGTGCACAGGGTTGATATTTGGCTAAGTATTGAAGAAGTCATTCTGAGAAGTTTAGAGTGTCAAGGAGGAACAAGCTCAGGAGATATAACTTGGATATTTGTATGCAAGGAGTGCATATCGTCCACAAGGAGTGCATATCATCCACAAGGAGTGCATTGATAGAGTATTTTGACTCAGAATATCAGGAGGATTAAATTAAGAGTATTTGCAGAAGGGTTTGAAGAACTGTTGCAAGGTGTGCACAGTCGTCCACAAAGAATATAAGTTGTGGAGGAAGACTTGTTGCAAGGCATTCAGAGGATCAATTTCGACTAAGTGTTGAATAAAACACTCTGAGGATTTAGTAGTTTGAAGGAAGAACAAGATCATAAGTGGTATTAGGTGATAATTATTCAATAGGGAGGATCCCCTTAAGATTTTGTAAGTTAACGAGAAAGATCCGTTCAGGAGGAAGCGAGATCTTTCTAGACTGTCAGATCTAGGTGAGTTGCATGGAGGTTAGCCATGGATTATTTTGACACTTCATAGTTTGGAGGTTTGAAGTGTTTGAAAAGAGGGGACTGTCGAAGTCCTCAAGCCACGAAGTAATCCCAGTTGTTGGTTGTAGCGAGGATACGTGGCAAAAGATTGGAGAGTTTGTGGGAAAGAACTCCTAAAGTTTTGTATGGAGAAAGATAAAAACTCTTGAAGTCACAAAGTAGTGAAGGAGATTTTGATCGTTGATCTGAAGGGGACACATGTCGTCAGATTACGGGATCCATAAGTGTGCATCTGGGAAAAGGTAAGAAGCTAAATTCTATTTGTCGATTGTGTGGACACATGGTGTCATCTCCGTCACTTCGGTGATAGAGAAATTTAGGGAAAAGGAGTGTTAAGACGTTTGAAAATCCCGAACGTTGAAGTCATGAAATGGATCACAACCATTGGTTGTTGGAGAGATGAAAACCATAGATCTTGTCAGGTAAGGTCATGGTTCGAATCTTGGAGAAAAATGGGTAAGCTGCAGTTAAAAGAGCTAAAGTCGAAAGTTGCGAAGAGGGTTGGCCCGAGGTTATAGCTCGTGCTCATATTGAATTAGAGCCTAGCGGAGGAGCTAGCACTTGCCACTCACTGTTACCATAAGAACTAGAGAACAAGGTCATGGGTGAATTGAACCTATGTGGTAACAAACATGGGCCTATGTAAATTAATTACAGGGTCTAGTGAAGGCACAAAGAGTCTATTTGGCTCAAAAATTTGAATATTCTTGATTGGGAGGTCGTGCAAGCCCTAGGAGAGAAGGGGGAGCTACATCAACTGGTGCCAAATATGAATACAAAACATGTGAATATGAAGGAGAGGATACAAGAGCTACCAATGCTGAGAAACCATGCTTGAATAGAATGCATGGTATAGCCTCCTTTGAAGGAAAATGTGATGGCCATCCATTTCACATGACTTGCATAACTAAAATCATGGGAAACAACCATCTTTTTCCTATCTTGTGGGTGCCTCATAACCACTTCCAGATCAAGTAAAAGAAACTGTAGTTTGTTGATCCTTGAAATCATGCCAATCATTTGTATATTTTATTTAAGAGTTGTTGATGATGGAAGATGTCTTAATACTTTGAAGATTGGGATTTTGACAGATAGACATTTTATTTTCCTCTGTGGGATATATCCCACATGTAATTACCACATTGATTATGAAATATTCATATATTGCATGCTATAGGGAGATATTCGATGCATTGTGAACTATAGTTGACCCATGGGCTCTCTCCTTGGTGCTTTTCGTGTGTTGTTATTACTTGGCATATGAATGAAACCTTTGGCGAAATGGTCTAACCTTGTATGCTCGAAAACTAGGGCTTGATGGTGAGTGTCCCAGTATATATTAAAGAAAATAATTAAAGAGTGATTGGATTTACACATAACTTGGATATGGTGATGGCTTAACAATTTAGTTGCGAAATAAAATCCAAATTTTTTTAGATCACCAAACTTTAGAATTATTATAAAAAGATTAATTTAAAACTATATAAAATAGTCTTAAAATAATATAATTATATTTATTCATTTTAATGAAAAACTACTATGTGTTTAATTCAATATGGAAAGATAAATTTAGATAAATTTGGCGCTTTTTTATAATACTTAAATAACCCAAAGAATTGCAGGACTTCACCACATTGATAATTTAAGATTATAGAAGAGATTTTGACAAAGTTTGATGAAAGGATTTAGAGGCTTGAAAAAATTGGTAAAGGACTTATAGGTTTGCAGCAATGAGACCCCTATTCAAAAATAAATAAGGATTTAAGGCTAGCGAGGCTGGTATAATTTTGGTGAGGGACAAAATTTTTGGAAATGCCAATTTTTGTCCTAACGAGACTTATCCATTCTAATTCTACTATTGGTTCAATGATTCATGTTTCTACCATTCTATCTATCTCTTCCTTTACCTTCTCTCTATACTTCAGTTTCAATCTGTAGGGTCTTTGTCTTACTTGATTAGCATTCATCTTCAAAGGCATATTTATTTATCCTAACTCACCATCTATCCCTTTCATTTCTAAAAATGTGGTTGGGAAGAGATCTTGATACTCGTGTAGTAAGTCTGCAATTTTTTCCACAATTTCATCAATCCAGTAGTCACCTATCTATGCAAACTTTGGTTTCTCTTTTGTCCCAATATTCACCATATGAATTGTTGGGCGCAGGCCTATTTTGAGGAAATATTATTTTTGGAGGATAAAACCCAGAATTGGAAAAGACAGTAGGAAGGAAAAGAAGCACGTGCGAGGAAAGCATGCAATGCATGCATGCAGGAAAATATAAATACGTTAGGGTTAGGTTTTTTGAAAGAAACTCTAATGGATAAGAACATGAGGATTGATATAAATATGTGCCTAGGAGGCCTAGGTCATGGCTTTGTCATTTAGAGAGTTGGAAATATTGTTCTACATAGACAAGGGAACTATTGTAAGATCTGATACCAATTTTTAAGTTGTTGAGTTGTAGGAGAGTAAAATAGCTCGCCCTTGAGGGTTAGATCATGAGTTGAGGACCCTGGTGAAATCTAGTCAGCGTCACAAAGGTTGTGGAGTTTGTTTTGCAATTGTATAAATAGAGTTGTAGTGTGCACGGTGCCATATATTGGAAAAACATAATAAATGAGCTTGAGAAGCTAGATCTTTGTGGATATAGCCCAGGAGGGGGTGAACCATGGTAACACATGTGTTGTGTGATGTGGGTATTGCATAATTACTTTTTGTAAGTAGTTAGTTGATGAATGAATAATTTTGTGAGATTGTTTATTGTTGGATTACTGAGAGGGGGGGTGAATTAGTAATTTGGTGTGTTGGCTTAGTCGTGACCTTAAAAATAGATTATTATTATATAAAGCCTGAGTGGGCCTAATGGTTAAGAACATGTGTTTCCTCTTAAGAGGTCACAGGTTCAAATCCAGAGGGGGGTAGGGTATGTATACCTTTGTATACTTTACCAATCAAATCGTTGGGCGGAGGGGGGTCCCTTGTCCCACAAACAAGGGGGTCTCATACACCAATTTGGTGTGCTAGCTTGGCCGTGACCTTAAAAATAGATTATTATTATTATTAATAGCGTAATTATAATCCTTTTTCTTCAAATGTTATATCAATGTAGAATTATTATCCAATAATGAGCAGTAATAAATAAACAATCACACACATACACAATACACCAGTTTTTTACATGGAAACCCAAATCGGGAGAAAACCACGAAATGCTTTTTATTGTATGTCTTGAAGAATTACATTCATTAAAAGCACCAACTTCCTTTGTTTTCCAGCTGTAGCTGGAAGGAGGCTCCAACCCCCTAGTTTCTCAGGCTACAACCTAAGGGAAGCTCCAACTCCCAATTTCTCTGGCTACAACCAAAAGGAGGATACAACCCCCTATGTTCTCCGACTACAACTGAAAGGTGGCTACAACCAGTTGTCCTTGCCCCGTCCTGCCACCCTGAATTATATGTAGAATGATAGAACCATTGTCACACTATCACTGTGAGATATACTGCTATAAAATTGTACCAATAAATATGAACCATGCATCAAGCATGCATTAACCTGTACCTCAACCTGTAATCAACCTATACCATAAACAAGTGCATCAACCATGCACCAACCTGTACGAAACAACCTGTAATGAACCTATACCATAATCAAGTGCATCCAAACATGTACCACGTATCTAACAATCATGTGTCAACTACTCATCAACTATGACTCATCAATATGTACCAACATCATCAACTCTACACCTCATGTATGTGTCAACTCATCAACTACTTGTCTCAACCATGTACTCAACATGTACATCAACCAAAATCCCTCATCAATTTCATCATCCAAATATGATTTGTAGTTCTCTAATAGACTTGGTGTATATGATCACATTCCTGCAAACCTTCCTTAACGTTAACAACAAGAGACTATCATTTTCATCAAACTTTTCTTTAGTCTCACATGTCTAGTTTTGGATTAGTCAACAACCCTAGCTTGAAATAATCATAACTTTGAACCTGTAATGTATAAATATCTGAAACTGATAAAAAATGTTATTAAGTGTGTTTTATGCAATTCCTCCAGGTGTCACTGCTTGGAACCTCTCAGAAAAGGAGTTATAGCAAAAATGGCATACCTTGCTGAATTGTGTCTTATTCTAGAGAGCAAACTTGTAGAGCGTGCCCCATAGGAAATATTTGTTGACTTGCTCTAAAAATATTACCATAATAATAAATACTTTACAATAACTAACACTTTTGGTCTCACAAAATTTGGATCTTTTATGAATAAGTTATGACGTTTTTACTCGAAACACCTGTTTTTGACTAGTTTCAGGACTAACCACAAATCCTATTTTCCACGGAGTGTAACTCCCAAATAAAATGACCCACAAGACGAATTTCTTACCAAATATACTTGGGTATGTTTTTGCAATGTCATATCAATTTCACGGTCTTAATCATTATAGAAAAAATGTTATAGCGAAAATGGTGAGATGACCTATAAATAACATACCTTAGAAAGCACCATCAAAAGAATCTATCCTTCCTTGCATTTCGGCCTTCTTTTCTTCACCTTCCCTCAGAAATTCAACTTAGATATCCTTGGTTACCTCAGAAACCTATACATATTCAATATGATCAAGTGTAATTAAAATTAGAGAGCCTTGCCTCTTATTTATACTCTTCAAGTAGATTCCTTAAAAACATCTTCTAGGTCACTTGGCCCACTTTCCTTATTTTAGTGTTAACCCACTTCTAATTTCTCCATTAAATTTGTTATTGAAATAATTTATTTTGTATTCACTTTGAATTATAATACACTCATCACTTCACTTTATTATTTACCTTTTAAAATCTCTTAAACCACTTTGACTACTTTGACCTTTTGGGGCTTCTAGATGACATATGAGGGTCCACCAACTTCATAAGGCCATAACTCTCAAACCAAGAGGAGTTATGTGACATTCCACATACCACCAAAAATGGAATGACATGTAATATCCATCTATAATGGTATTACCTTCAAATATAGAAAATATCATACAGTTATCCATCAAACAAACTTGGGTCCATTACCCAAACCTGGGTTCTCCAACTTCACATGGTCATAACTCTCTAACCGTGAGGAGTTATGTGATGTTCTACATACCACTAGAAATGTCATGACAAGAAATATTCATCTAGGATATTTTCCCTAACAAATTCACTATCCT
>ML777242.1:2236119-2279176 GCA_009831015.1 Picea engelmannii | reverse complement strand
AAACACAAAAGATACACTGATCTAAACAAGGAAAGAGGGAAAACATCATGGGAACAAAACCCCCCCTCAAATTACAATGCATAAAATAAAAAAAGAGAAGGAACAAAAAAAACAGTTACTAAGCAACCTTGTCCTTCACTCCAAGAAGACCTCGCAATTGTGCAAGTTTGTGCCCGTTGAAGCTTTTGTTGAAGATGTAGATGTCTGGACGAATATGATGAAGTATATGCATCATTTATATTTCCAAACATATCCAATTTATCTTCTTGTAATGAATAATATTCAAATAAATTTTGGATGAAATTTTGAAAACCGTGCGGTCGTTTTCAGAAAAATGATGAAATTTTGTTGATTTTAAAATGATCATAACTTCACTTTCCGGACTCCGTTTCGGACGATTATTTTTTTGAAATTGGATATTTTCCTGAGAGGAATTCAAATATCCAATTTGTTTCTACAAATTGTGATAAAAAAAAATAGAATTGCATCTGATGTGCACGGCTCCCTTTTTTACTCCTGAGATGCATGCATGGTGCATGCAAAAGTGTCTTTATGTGACTCCTGAGATGCATGCCATATATATTCCACATGAATTTCAGAAAACAAATCTGAAATGGAGTACACATCATCTTCACTTAATGGAATACAAATTTCTGCAATTTGTTTTGTAGAAGACTCTTCATAATAAGAGACATGATCTTTTGATGGCTTCTCTTTTGGTGCTATCTGTTCGACCTCCTGCATGAAATGTTCACAATATTCTTTATTCCCAAATAGAACCTCCAATATGTTCTATAATTCATTTAGATTTAATCCTTGTGATTCTTCATATACTTGATGGAAAAGTTCGGGAGAAACAGACATGCCGATACTTCCTATGGCCATATCTTGTCTATTGAGAAATTCATTTTTCTCATCGACATAATCAGGCTCTACTTCCATTTCCATATTTATTTGGTACAATCCTCTTCATCTAAGATGAAACAAAAATTTTGGCTTCCATTCCAAATAGTTATGAGGCGTGAGAAGTATTTCCGGCAAATAATCCATCTTTTTGTTGTCTTCAATCTTTTGTACCTGCAAAAAATGATTTGGTGTATATTTTTCTTAGCAGTCTGTCGGCTCTGATACCATGTGAATGTGTTGAACCTGCACAGAATATATCTAGATAGAAAATACTACACACATTTGTAGAGAGAAATTGAGAAAGAAAAAGCAAGATAGAAAGAATGGAAGAATTCTCATTAACCGTATTCCACACATAAAGAGTGAATAATTTAAAATAGATATAGGATACATGAGTAAATAATGAGACATAGTGGTGGTATAGAGTGATCTCAACACACACCAACAGTTAGGGGAGTGAACTGCCACCTAGTCTAGTCTCTCAAGCAGTTACGGGAGTGAACTGTCACCTAGCTAAGTTAACTAGTCAACTAGTCTTCAATTAATTGAATGAACAAGGAGTAGTGAGTTGGTGATGATCCCAATGTTGCATGATGACAAAACCATTGCAACATCTAAACTCAAATAAACTATTCAAACTGAAGTGTCAACTGAAGGAGAATATTCTCCAGGTGGAATATTCTCCCCTAAAATATAAGAGACTAGATAATGGCTAATTATGACTAATAAACAAGGAATAACCTTAGGAAAAATAAATCCTAGGTGTGCATGAAGTAACTCCAACACAACCATGCACCAACCTGTACCAAACAACCTGTAATCAAAATATACCATAAAAAAGTGCATCCAACCATGTACCAAGTGTGTACCAATCATGTGTCAACTACTCATCAACTATGACTCATCAATATGTACCAACATCATCAACTATACACCTCTTGTATGTGCCAACTCATCAACTACTTGTCTCAACCATGTACTCAACATGTATCTCAACCAAAAGACCTCATCAATTTCATCATCCAAATCTTATTTTCAACTCTCTAATAGACCTGGTGTATATGATCACATTCCTGCAAACCTTCCTTAACTTTAACAACAAGAGACTAGCATTTTCATCAAAATTTTCTTTAGTCTCACATGTCTAATTTTGGATTAGTAAAAAACACTAACTTGAAATAATCATAAATTTGAACCTATAATGTATAAAGATATAAAACTAATACACAATGTTCTTAAGTGTGTTTTATGCAATTCCTCCAGGTTTCACTACTTGGTACCTCTCAGAAAAGGAGTTATAGAAAAAATGGCATACCTTGTTGAATTCTGGTTTATTCTAGAGAGAGACCTTGTAGAGAGTGTATCACACGAAATATTCATTGAATGGATATGAAACTGTTGCATAGAATACTAAATACTGTACCCTAACCAACACATTTTTTCTCATGGAATTTTGATCTTTTATGAAGAAGTTATGTCGTTTTTACCCGAAACACCTGTTTTTGACTAGTTTCAGGACTAGCCACAAACCCTATTTTCCACGGAGTGTAACTCCCAAAATACAACAACCCATAAGATGAATTATTTACCAAAGATACTTGGGTATGTTTTATCAATGGAATAGCAATTTCATGGTTTGAATCATTATATAAAAAAAATTATAGAGAAAAAGGGGAGATGGCCTGTAAATAACATACCTTAGAAAGCATCATCAAAATAATTTATCCTTCCTTGCATTTCGGCCTTCTTTTTTTCACCTTCCCTCAGAAATTCAGCGTATATATCCTTGGTTACCTCAGACACCTATAGATATTCAATATTATCAAGTTTAATTAAAAGGAAAGACCCCTACCTCTTATTTATACTCTCCAAGTAGCTTCCTTAAAAACATCTTCTAGGTCACTTGTCCCACTTTCCTTATTTTAGGGTTAACCCACTTCTAATTTCTCCATGAAATTTATTATTGAAATAATTTATTTTGTATTCACTTTGAATTATAATACACTCATTACTTAAATTTGTTATTTACATTTTAAAATCTCTTAAACCACTTTGACTACTTTGACCTTTTGGGGCTTCTAGATGACATATGATGGTCGTCCAACTTCGTAAGGCCATAAATCTCAAACCGTGAGGAGTTATGTGACATTCCACATACCAGCAGAAATGGAATGAAATGTACTATCCATCTATAATAGTATGACCTTCAAATATATCAAAAATCATACCGTTATCCATCAAACAAACTTGGGTCCATTACCCAAACCTGGGTTCTCCAACTTCACATGGTCATAACTCTCTAACCACGAGGAGTTATGTGACATTATACATACCAGTGGAAATGGCATGAAAAGAACTATCCATATGGGATAGTTTCCCTAAAAATTCACTTTCCTTCATCTATTCATTCCACAATTAAGCATGGGTTCTCTTACTCCGCAAAGCATCTTCCCGTGAGGGATTTCACCATGAGGGGACCACTTTGGATTTCATACATATTTACTTCTTATCAACCATGAAAAAACAATAATGAGTCATATTTACATCAAACAATGTTGGGTACATTACCCAAACCTTTGTGCTACGGGGATTTCTTCAAGGGTTGACATCAATGACAACCAACCTTAATCAACAGTTATCTGTTAGATCTATTAGAATTCATGCATAAACTTAATAGATGAATGGATCCTAATAATAATAGAAATAACCACTAGATCAAGGATTAATAAGTGGAAAGGAAATCCTAGATCCCCACTTTTCCCAAGACTACAAGCATATTAGCATTACAGTTACCCATAGAACTATCTTGGGTGAGACTACATAGTACACTTGTGTGTTGTGTTTCCTTCTGGTTTACCCGTAGGGTTGATAGTTTTAGAAGGATTTGTTGAAAGCTTGTTCGGATATGAACCTAGGTCAACCCAATAAGTAGTTAGAGGAGGAGATAAACCAAAAAATGGTTATGTTTCTAGGACGAACTACATGGGATTGAGTGAGTGGGATCCATGAAAGAGTCGCACAAAAAATGAAAGTATAGAAGGGAATGTTTAGACCATGGAATCCAATGAAGGAAGATATTGAAAGATGGTTGAAAACAAAGGATCTAGAGTGTGCATAGAAGGATAATAGAAACCTTAATTTAACACCGCACAAATATATGGAAAATTACATGTTTAGTGACTTGCATGAAGTATTTTCTGTGATTTCCCACATGTGTTGTAGGAGTGGCTATTGATGTTGAAAGAAAACCATCCTACGAATCGAATTAGACAGCTCGAGTGGAATCCTTGGTCATCGTGCAGTTACAACAAGTTAACAACAAATTCATGTCCACAGTAGATTTCTGCTAGACAATATTGTTGCAGGGTTTGTCACAGAATTTGCAGTATATATCACGAAGTCTTACAATGCAACAAAGAATGAATTTCTAAAAATACCCAGAGGTAGGTATATCATATTTTTATATACTTCCATCAAGATCTTACTGTATAAGAAATGCGTAATGATGATGGAATCATACAACTAAGCTTCCTTGTGTGTATGGGGTAAGGGGGTAAGCACTAACAGAAGTTGGAAGAATGGAGGGAGAGATGTATAAGGGAAATAAGGATGCCATGGACCAAATCATGATGGACAAAGATAAGATAAATTAGATAATGGAAAAAACTGGAAAGAAACACAGTGGAGTACCCTACCAATATAATATAAATAATAAGAAGATATCCATAACAGATAGAGAAGTCTTGGAAAGTGATGAAGAAGAGGTAGAGGATCTTTGGGTTGTGGAGAATATTGAGAAAATCCTTTGCACAACATATGAAAGGAAGACAAGAGGTCCAAGGGCAGGAGAATAAGGAAGAACTCTTATCCAAGCCAATTTCAGTGTGGAACCCATAACCCCATGTGCGACTAATACACCAGAAAGAACACCACCATTTATAAAACCGAATTTTAGCTTAATAATGATAGCAGGAAGTGCACCCAATCAAGCATCACCGACTGGAGGAGCGAGTCCAGGAAGTAGTAGCCAAGTATCTACATTGTGCAAAGGTTGTAGTTCATCACCGTTCAACATTGTAGGACATGATCCCACCATCATGTTACCCAAATTCAAAGGAGACACATCAAAGGATCCTTAAAAGCACTTGTTTATCTGCGAGAATATTTGGGAAGAAAATTAAATCACAAATAAGGATACAAAACTTGCACAGTTAGCTATTACACTAAGATACCGCACACTAGATTGGTACATGATATTCGTTGTAAACAGTCCACCAAGAACAACAAGGACGATTGTTGATGTCAATAAGCTACTGATAAATGAATTTTAGAATCCTAGCTCAAAGGATGAGTACATGAATGATATGATTGAAATCAGGAAGAAACTAGGTGAGTCTGTTTGGGATATTGATCATAGGTTTAAATGTCTTAAAGTTAAGCTAAATTATGTCATGATTGATATGCAACATAGACATCTCTTTGTGAACTCACTATTACCACATATGAAATATTCTTTGAGGCAACAAAAGTTTCAAACTCAAGAAGAGGCTCCATAGGAAGCCCTACAAATGGAAGAGAACTAGTATCAGAACACGGATCCAACAATAGAGGAGATGAAGGAGGATATGAAGAACCTCACATTTCAACTAAAATAGAGAAAAGAGAAAAGAGAAGTTGTTTGGTGTACCACATGCAGGACATAAGGACATCAAAAGAATGAGTGCCCAAATTTCGTGCAGTACATGGAAACATGGCTACCAAACCTTTTTCCCATAGGAGGACCATGGTGTGAAATCTGTAAAACACATGGAGATGATCCATACCATTTTCCAATGATGCATATGTATTAGATAATAACCAAGAGTTCATATTGCAAATTTTTCAAATCAATGGGTCATGATGACAAAGATTGTATGACAATGGACACCTATAGAATACAGGAAGAAATGATGATAGGGAAAGTTGCACCTCATTTTAACCAGGTACCACCTCCATACAACACTACATAGTAACAGTATAACATTGTATAGCCACAATACAATAATGTGCAGCCACAATATAACCCCTCGCAGTATAATCAAGTGCCTCAGTACAATGCACTAAGAGGAGATTGAACTGGCTATAGAGGTGGAGGTCAAGGGAGAGGAGGATTTGGAAGAGGTACAGTACTAGTAGCATTCGATAACTTCCAAAAAAGAAGAAACTATGCAAGGGAATGCCCACTCCCACCTGCGACATGCATGTATTGTTGTGAAACAGACCATGATACAAGGGACTATCCAACATTATCGAGAAAAATTCAAGAAAAGAGAAATAAAAACAATCAGAATGTACAGTGGATTTATGTAGAAGCCATAGATGATGGGAGGAACATCAACATGGTCATGTGAAAAGGAGATAAGACAAGATCTTACACAAAATGACAGGATCCAACACAACACCAATGGGTGAAGAAGAATCTTGAAGCATAGAAATTGTTCGACGCGAGGAAAGGAAAATAAATATTCAAGGAAGAAAGATAGGAATTCCTCAAGCCATATATTTCATTGACATCAATAACACAACACACTCAGAATGTACCAATGTACGAAATTATCTCTTCAATGGACCACACCAATGAAACACAAGTTGTAGAGAAAGTAAGTACCATAAATAATTTTCTGCAATCTTGTGTTAAGCTACTGAATAATCCATCATCTATTAAAGTGTTGTAAAATATGTTAGAAAGATGTAACACAGATGTAGAGGGGAAGTTAGAGCAAAAAATAGTCAATAACCTCCATTCAAGAAGGAGTACAAGCAAGGAAATCAGATTGAATGCTAGCATTGGGGATTTCAACATGGGAGACATTATATTGGAATTAGGTTATGAGGTCAACATCTTACCTAAGAAGACATGGAAATGTATGGGAGATCCCACATTAGGCTACTCTCCTGTCCAATTGAAGCTAGCAAACCAACACATAGTTCTGCCAATTGGAAGGATAAAAGGTGTGACAGCAGATATGGATGAAGTGTGCAGTAAGGAAGACTTTGAAGTGATAGAGATAGTGGATGGCACAACACCTTACCCAACACTTCTTGGCTTGGATTGGGAATTTGATAACCAAGCCATAATCAACTTGAAGAAAAGGAAGATGACATTAGAATCAAGAGAATACATATTCATTGCACCATTAGATCCATTGGAAGGAGAAAGGTTTGTAGAGCCCACTTTCTTAGATATGGAGGAAATAAATGAGTTATACAGAACCATCGTGCGTGAATAAGATTATATTAATCCAACTGTGGATGGGGTACTTAGCTAGAGGAGCATCACATCATGTTCTTATGATGTAGATACAAGTTTGGATAATTGGTAGAAGAGATTACATGAAGTGTCCACAAGAAGGTGCATAAGAATAGACCACATAGTAAGTTGGGTGGGTACCAAGATAAGAGAACCTCCCAATTTCCATGTGTAATACCCCTAGGATGAACCCAAAATTGTAAATGTAAATGGGAAAATGATTATAAGCTGGTGAGTTGTTGATATAATTTTGCATGTACCTTCCATGGTATATTGTGCACATGTATTGCATGCTAAAATGATGAAGTGCGCACATTCCAAGATATTGTGTGCAACAAACTTAAGTGAGCATGATTTTGAGGCTAGAGAGATTTTGTATATATGTTGTTTTGTAAGCTGGTGAGCGAGTTTATTATAAAGCAGAAGGATTATGTGATGATTAGGTTAGAGAGCCTATATTCTAAAGGCCAGTGAGCATATTTTTTTATATGTCTTTTCATTAATATAATACATCGATGCATGGACCAACCACGATAAAAGAGTATAGGGGACTAAACTCCTCTAGTTAGGGAAAGGGGGGGATAAAAGTTAAGGATAAGGGGCTAAGCTAGGGATCTTAAGACAAAAATGAATATTATATTAATATTCATTAAAGTATAAACAATGGATAATTATTTTATCCTAAGTTCTAAGGATGGGGACAAGTGCCCCAATGTATCTCTCAACATGAAAAGTGTCAAGTTGGGAACATGCATGAATATAGCTTGGAATTAGTTCATTTTCGAGGATTCATTCATTCATTCCATCATCATTCACTCACTCATTGAGATGTCGACCGTACCATTATGTTACTATCATTGTACCTGTACCTGTATCAGTACCATACCCATACATGTACCTATGCCTGTACCTAGTTAGCTTGGGAGATAAACTGAAGAGGTGGGTTGTCAGACCCATGGGATATTGAAGAGGCAGGTTGTCAGGCCCATGAAAAATTTCTCTCTAGGTGAGAGAATTTTTGGGAATTGATTTCCTGACGCTTCTAAACTACAACTATAGGGATTTGAGACTTCCTGTTCGACCTGTTATTGAATCCCTTGAAAGGAAGTGGGGCAGCTGAGGGACTGTTGAGTAGAGAAGGGGAACACTTCCTGGGGTGGGAAAGGCATGTGGCGAATGAGGGACTGTAAGATGTTAGTTTGAGTTGGCACCTGTGAAGGAGTATTTCATGTTGTCTGAGATACATCATCTTGGTTAGGAATCCATTTATCCTGGTGGAGTTTAGTCCCAGCTCGGGGGTGACCCAGTACTGAGAGTGATGAGAAGCATGGTCTAAGGTTGGGAGGTTCATGGAAGGTTTGCATGAAGTTGGTGATATTTTTACCACGATAAGTGTCTATTTTGTGTTAAATGACATGTTGCATTACTATGTATGCATTTATTTTTATGGGTATTTCCTATCTATGTTGCATGTATATGTTTACTGTTATTTCTGTATGAATCTGTGCATTTACATAATGTATTTGTCTGTTTTAAGTTTTATATATAAATTTTCGCAAGAGTTTCTATGTGTATATGTTTTAATTTGCATACAATTCGAAAACGTTTACGTGGCATAGCCGAGTTGGATGTTGGGGATGTTACAATATGGTATCGAAGCATGAAATCTTTTCGATGGCATGACCCGACCTGGGTGGTTGGGTGTGTTACAATATGGTATCAAAGCTCTAGTCTTCAACACTGAGCCTGGATGGGCCGAGCAAGTTGATTTGAAGTGAATTTTCATAGAGAATTGATTTCAAAGTGGCCAAATTTCAAGTTACAGAGTGTCCATGGTAAACACTAGAAGCAATTGCATGGAATTGGGCAAAAGCCCCAATTTATGTTATTATATTCATGGGAAATTTGGCCAAGTAGTGAGATATTCTTAATTTAATATCTGTTCTAGCAAAAACAGACCTGGATTTGGTCCAATTTAAAGGTACAGGGAATCCATGACAGATGGAGCGAGATTAGATCATTAAAATTCTCAATTCGTGAATTGAGTTTGGGAAAAATTTGTTCCAGAAATGTCAACCAACAACTATTTGTTGTTGCACAGGTTGAATTGGTGTTATCAGGGTGAAATTGAACGAATTTCATAGTTGCAGAATGTCTACGATGAAAATTTAGAAAAATTTAGGCAAAAACCCCAAGTTCTACAATTGAATTCACGAGGAATTGATGCGCATAAAAATGAATGTGCGCAGGTGTGTGCACTAAAAATGCATAATGCATAGTGAAAATCTTGTGATGTGTGGAAAATAATTGTGTGCAAGTGTTCACACTTAAATTTGTCACTGCATGGTGGAGAGTGGGAATGAATGAAAAATATTATTGCGCAAGTGTGCACACTTAAATTTGGCGTTGCACGGTGCAGAGTGGCAATGCACGAAAAATATTGGTGCGGGGGTGTGTGCACTTAAAATTGGTGCTACATAGTGTAGAGTGGAAATGCATGGAAAATATTGGCGTGTAGGTGTGCACACTTAAATTTGGTGTTGTGTGTTGAAGAGTGGAAATGTGTGAAAAATATTGGCGCGAAGGTGTGCACACTTTAATTTGGCGTTGTGCGGTGCAAATTGTTAATGCATGGAAAATATTGGTGTGTGGGTGTGCGCACTAAATTTAGCATTTCCCGGTGTAGATTGAGTGGTGCATGCATAATACTAGCACATGTGGTGTGCACATGCATAATAATGGCATGCGTGGTGTGCACGGTATTGATAGAGCACAGAGGAATTTTGTTGGTGCACGCACAATGTGGGTATATGTTGTCACGTGAAAATTTAATTAATGGTGTGTGCAGAGTACTGGTGCACAGTGTGGGCGTAATAAAATTTGTCATGGTGCAGTGCGTAGAGTGAAATGCGTGTGGAATATTAGCGCATGACACAAAATTTGTGTGAAAAAGGTATTAATGCATGAACCAAAATTGTGCACGGTTGGCGCACGACACAAAAATAGTGTGCACCTATTATTAGTGCAATGGAGAAGTGATCCACATTGGTTATAGGTGCACGGAGCATGAACTACCTTATGGTGTTGTTGCACATGCTAAATATGGATGTACATGTTCAAATTTGTTCATGCGAATTCATTTTGATGGTGTACAATAGCAGAAAACTAGTGAATTTCTGTGACATTTTATATTGTTTGAAGGTCATATTTTTGTAGCGCATTTTTGAGGCACTAAAAAATGTTTTTATCCACTCAAAAAACTTGACAACAGAGTGTACCAAGTGAAATACCCCAAGGATGAGCCCTAGTTGTATTATGAATTGAAAACGTGTTTTGTAGGTTGGTGAGCCGAGCAATTATAAGTTGGTAGGATTATGTATTAGTAGGCCCGAGAACCTAGGTGTTAAAGGCCAGTAACCTGTTTTGTACATGTAAATATTCATATTATTAATATAAAAACATTGATGCGTGTAGACCGACCACGATAAAAGAGAATGGGGGAATAAGATCCACTAGGTTGGGTAAGGGAGAGGGGGCTGAGAGGTTGGAAAGAGGGGCTTAAGTCCAAGAGAATAATAATTTTTTATTATTCCAAAAGTTGTTTAGAAGGATATGTTTTATCCTAAGTTCCTTGGGAAGGATAAGTGACATCCAAGGGGAAAGGAACGTGCTTCCTGAGAGACAGGTGTCGGCTCAGGCACATACATACTTAAGGGGGGGAATTCTTGTTGTTGGGGGGACACACACAGGTTGGGGGGGGGGGGGGGGGGGGGGAGGTGCTCACGCACACATAGGTAGGCTCACGTAGAGAGTTTCGACTCAAACTTTCATCATTTTGGCTATGCTAAACCAGTTTTCCCAGTCTCTCCTCATAAATTCATTCTCGCAATGAGCAAGCCACAGTCATCCATTCCCACCATTACTGAACCGTGACCATTTTTCACCTCTATAATTTACTGAGTTAGCCCTTTCCTTACCTGAATTATCTATTGTGGTTGAAGAAGTAGGCTTTCAAGACTACGAGAAACTCTCTCTAGGAGAGAGAGTGTGATAAGGAGGTGATTTCTCCTAGAAGGAGTCTCATAGTTGTTGTAGAGCTCCAAGAATTCCGTTCCGACCTGTTGTTGAAGCCCAAGGTAAGGGAGGTGGAGTAGTCGATGGACTATGTGACAGTGAAGGTGTATACTCTTGGGGTGGGATAGGCATGTGGGGAATGAGTGTGTGAGTAGTGGCCATAAGTGAATCGTGGGAGAGAATCCTTCCTCTTTAACTATCTAACTTTCCTATTGACCTTTCCTAGCCTAGGAATCCCTTTCCCATTGGAGTTTAGTCCCATCTCTGGGATGACCCACTACCGAGAGTGATGAGAAGTGTGGTCTAAGGCTGCAAGGTTCATGGAAGGTCTGTACACAGTTGCTAGTTTTACTCCAGTTAAAAGATAAGTATCATTTCCATGCTTAATTATGTATGTTATGCATTTATGTGATTCTTGAAATGTTATCATGTGTTCTGTTGCATGTAAGAATTACTGTCAATTTCATTTGAGTCTGTATGGTAGCAGTAAATCTATGTTATTTGTGTTAAATTCATTAGAAATGCATGTTATATGTGTGTGTGTGTGTGTATGTATGTTCCTTAGTGGCATTTCCCAGCCTATCGATGGTCAGGTACTCTACAAATTGGTATCAGAGATAGTTGTAGAAGACAAGTTATTGGGTAGCGTTGCCCAACAGGGGTGTAGAGTGATGGTCGGGTACGCTACAAATTGGTATCAGAGCTAGTTGTAGAAGAAAAAATATTGGGTAGCGTTTCCCGACAGGGGTATAAAGTGATGGTTAGGTATGCTACAAATTGTTATCAAAGCCATGGTTTCAACACTGAGCCTAGATGGGCCATGTTAGTGGAAGTTGAAGTAAATTTTTTGGAAAATAATTGTTGTCAAAATGGAAAAAATTCAAGTTCAGAGCCATGGTTTCAACACTAAGCTTGGATGGGTTGGATAAGTGGTCATTAGAACCAAGGTTTCAGGTGGAAATTGTGTCAAGAGGAACCAATTTCGAACCTCAGAACATTCTTGAGTGCCAAGAGGTTACCTTGGCTATGTTATGAAGCTTAGGAGGTGTAACGGTATTATAAAACCACGACAGACGTGGTATTGGGCCACATAGTAATGTTGGTCATAGGATCGGTTCGAGAAAAAGGGGAAAATTTCACAACCATCATATCGAGAGAGAATGTAGGAGGGTTAATCAAGAATCCCTTTGGACTCCACGACTTCGGTGAAGTTAGGTGAAAAAATAAGAGAAGGGTCGAAGCCCAAAGATCTGATGTCCCGGAGGAGATCTACACCATGGATATGAGAAGAAGAGTTCAACCATTAGATCAAGATAAGAACATAAAGTAAAATGCATGGTGAAAAGAGGACCGGAGCCACCATATCTATGCACAAGTGGTTGTGATCCACATATCTCATGGAAAATCATAACTTCAGAATTCAGGAGAAGTGAGGTGTGTTGGTGCACCAACTTCTGACGCCTGAAGTTTTGAAGAAAAAGAGAAGACGCAGCAGGGCAGGATGACATCGCCAAGGGTGAAATGGACCTTCCTAGTCATGCCATGTTCCACCACCTTAGTTGGTGATAATTGCACTATGTGAACCCAAAGGGTAAAGAAGTCTGTAAATTCAGAATTTGGGAGACTAGAAGGAAGCAGGTGTAAAAATGTTCGAAGCCTAAAATTTTGGAGTAGCATTGCATGATGATGTCATCATGAATGACATGGACACATGGGATGTGTGCCAAGTGTCAGTGGGTTTCAAACCCACCAAAGATAAAAATTTCATTGGGAACGTGACATGTGCCACCTGTTTAAGTGGGCCACATGTCTGTATCTAATGTTTCACCATGTGGACCTCCTCTCGAGTATGGGTGGTGGGACCTTGATGGTCACAGTGGCACATGACACCAGTTGTGAAATCCAAAGACTTGACACTTTGAGAGAATGTTTCATAAGGAAACAAAAGGAGGATCAGGAACTTTCAAAACTTCATAATGCAGAGGTGACGAGACACAATGGCGTCACCAAAGTTGACATGGAAGTGTTCTAATATTAATGGTTCGAGAGAAGTGGGGTGTGTTGATGCACAAACTTCCTAAGGCCAATGTTTCAAATCTTTGAAGCTCCGAAGTCTTGGAGCTCAGATGCATGAAGTTCCCCAGTGGGTGTCAGTCATTGGATGTTGGGTATTCATTTATTGTGGATCCACCCTACTTCGCAAGTTCGTTAATGTAGAACTCCAATAGATTGTTGAGATTTTCTTTGAAAACTTCTGAAGTCAGAGGCCCGAAGTCCCGAGTAAGTGCCTACCAATATAGCACTTGTCCACATACCATGGTCACATGGGCTAGGGGCTAAGAGAAAGGAGATAGTGCCCGAAAATTGTTGCAGAGCATAGAAAAGATCAGAAAGAGAAGACCCATGGATATTCTTGATTAATCGAGAATCACAATGTGAAATCTAAATGTTTTCTTGAATTGGATTGGTTTAGGAATATTGTAGAATTTTTTAAGGACTGATGGCCTAAATTTTTTTGGTTGACTGCACATTGTGTTTGCAGAGTCAATGATTGTCAGAACCAAACCAAATTGTCACAGAGTGTAGAAAATGGAGGAGGCACAAAATGCTTCCAGTTCAAAGAATGAAGCTAGAGGAATGGATGCCCATTTGGGAGTTGAAGGATAAAACTCCAATGGGCATGGAGAAGAGATAGATAAGGAGGGAAACATGATGAAAATCATTGAAAGATTACAAAAAGATGTCCAGACTCACCGATCAGATAACTTAAAGCTCATGAAAGTTAGGGATCAATAGGGAGAATTCAACATAAAGTTCATGTGGAGCCTGGAAATGATAGAAAGGAAAATGGATAAGGAGAGTGACTCCAGTAAATCAGGAAGTCTCAGGTCCCCTGATGAGAAGGGAAAATGAAGGAGCATTGGTAGACATCATCATCACTCCCAAGGACACTCCAAGGGAAAGTCACATAGTAGTCCAAGCCCATCTCCTACCAGAAAGAATATGAGATATGGTGTGGATGAACTTAAGGGAGAAATGAATAAGATTAAGCCTCCTACATTTGACAGAGATCACAAGAAGGAATAAGATTATGAGACATGGCTTCTTGGCATGAGGAAATATTTCCAACTGTAGAATTACTCCTCTCATGCACAAGGAATAATTGCAATGTATCAACTGAAAGAAAATGCATCCATGTGGTCGGATCAACTTGTGCAGGTGCAACACATTAAAGAGAAAAATGTTACTTGGAAGGAATTCAATAAGTATTTTGGAAAGAAATACTTGACTAAGAGATACTATGACATAAAGATGAAAGAGTTCTTTGAACTCAAGCTAAGTAACATGACCATTGATGAGTATGAAAGGATATTCCTAGAGCTGTTGAGGTATGTCCCTTTCATCAAAGATGAGACTATTAAAATTCAAAGGTATATGAGTGGACTGCCACCTTCCATCAGTGACAAGATCCAGTATGATGATCCTAAAAATATGGAAGAAACTGTAAGGAGAGAAAAATGCTTGTATGAGCAGCAAGGATAAAATCCCACTTTCCGGAAGGCTTGGGAAGACAAGAAGAAATTCAAGATGGATCAAAGGAAAAAGGGAGATAAGCCATCCTTTTTTAGAAATAACCCTCAAGGATAGATAGGTTTTAGAGAGCCCAGGAAGGATGAAGTAGGTGGGAAAATGCCAATATAGCCACCTATGGAATGTTGGAGTTGTAAAGGGAATCATAGGTACAGATATTGCCCCCACAGAAATGAAAAAGTGAGAGTTGTCCACAATGTTCAACAGGAAGAAACAATGGAAGAAATGGGTAGTAAAATACCAAGGATCTATGCATCCCTGGACAACAAGCAAGTAGAATATCAGTCACACATGATTGAAGTTGAAGGTATGATCAATAACCATGTCTTTACTATTTTAATTGATTCATGGGATAGTCATAGTTATATAGATCCCAAGATGGTGGAAAGTTTGTAATTGCCAAAAAACAAGCATGGAAAATATTGATTAGTGCAGTTGTCTATAGGGACTAAAATAAAAGTTACTGATTTGGTTAAGTCGTGTCCAGTGGACATGAATGGACTGAGCACAAGCGATGAATTGAACATCTTACCTTTACGTTCCTATGACTATCTAATTGGGATGGATTGGTTGGACCAACACCATGCCATATTAGACTATCATAATAAGGCATTCACTTTTCTGGATGAGGAAGGAAATCAGAAGATAGTCCAAGAAATTCCTAGAGGAGTTGCAATCATAGAAATCTTAGCGATGCAGTTGAAGAAGTGCTACAGGAAAGGCTACCAAATATTTGCATCTCATATGGAAGAAGCACCTAAGGATAAGGTGTCGAATATTGAAGACCATGCAGTACTAAAAGATTTTGAAGGTGTATTCCAGGAGGTACCTGGACTACCCCCAAAGAGAGATATTGATTTCTCAATAAATCTAATGCCTGGAGCAGATCTAGTGTCAAAAACTCCTTACAAAATAAATACACTAGAACTAAAAGAACTGCAACTGCAGCTTGAAGAACTTATGAAGAAGGGATATATACGCCCAAGTGTGTCACCTTGGGGTGTCTCGGTCTTGTTAGTGAAGAAGAAGGATGATACATTGAGATTGTGCATGGATTTCAGACAGTTTAACAAAGTGACTATGAAGAACAAGTATCCTTTTCCAAGGCTCAATAATCTCTTTGATCAGTTGAAGGATGCCACGATATTTTCAAAAATAGATCTCAGGTTAGGGTACCACCAGGTAAGGATAAAGGATGAATACATCAAAAAGACAACCTTCAAAACAAGGTATGGTCATTATGAATTCACAGTGGTTCCATTTGGGTTATCAAATGCACCCACAGTTTTCATGTGCCTGATGAATGGTGTATTCAGGGAATATATAGACAAGTTTTTCATAGTATTTTTAGATGACATCTTGGTGTATTCCAAGTCTGAGGAAGAGCATGAATACCATTTGAGGATGGTGTTGCAGGTGATAAGATAGCACCAACTATATGCCAAATTGAGCAAGTTCTCATTCTATTGAAATCATATCCATTATTTGGGACATATCATTTCAAAATATGGGATAGTCGTGGATCCTAAGAAGATAGAAGCCATCAGGGAATGGTCAATGCCGAAGAATGTGGCAGAAGTCAGATCCTTTATGGGTCTAACTGTCTATTACAAAAGTTTCATTGCAGGGTTCTCAAGGATAGCTCACCCCATCACTTCCTTGAAAAGGAAGGAGAAGAAATTTCAATGGACAAAAGAATGTGAGAGAAGCTTCTAGAAATTGAAGTAGTTGTTAACCAGTGCTCCAATCCTGAGGATTGCAGATCCAAATGAATATTTTGTAGTGTGTATAGATGAATGAAAAGAAGGATTGGGAGGATTCCTTAGCCAGAATGTATTTGTAATATGTTATGAGTCCATGAAGATGAAGGATCATGAAAATAATTATGCAACTCACGATTTGGAGTTGGCAACCATAGTGCACGCTCTGAGGAAATGGATACATTACCTCATGAGAAAGAATTTTGAACTGAGGAAAAACCATAACTGTCTGAAGTATTTGTTTGATCAGCCAACCTTGAATGCTAGGTAGAGTAGATGGTAGGAATTCCTTTGTGAGTATGACTTTGATATCAAGCATATCAAGGGAAAGGAGAACAAAGTGGCTGATGCACTTAGCAGAAGAGTGTACAAAATACATGCTATGAACATTAGCATGTATCAAACTGATATTAAAGGAAGAATTTTGGAAGATGCAAATGCAGATTTGCAGTACATGGAATTGATAGTAAATCTACAACAAGGTAAGATGCTACAAAAAGTGGGAGATTGTAAATTGGAAACTAATGGGACACTCCTATATAAAAACAAAATTTATGTACCTAATTCCTAGGAATTGAGAAGTATGATTTTGAAGGAAATGCATAATGTACCATATGCTAGGCACCTTGGATATCCAAGAACCATGGCAAAAGTCAAGAGCCATTAATTTTGGTTAGGTATGAAGAAGGAAATTGCAGAATACATCGCCATATGTATGGAGTGTTATAAGGTCAAGGTTGAGCATAGGCACCCCGCGGGGTTGCTACAACCATTACCCATTCCTAAGTGGAAGTGGGAAGTGGTGAAAATGTATTTCATCATAGGATTACCTAGAAAAAGAAAGAGGCATGATTCCATCATGGTTGTGGTGGATAAGCTTACAAAAGATTCCCATTTTATTCCATTGAATATTACTCACAAGGCAGATAATGTTGTTGATATCTATATGAGGGAAGTAGCATGATTCCACAGTATTCCCAAGACAGTTGTGTTTGACAGAGACCCAAAATTTACCTCAAAGTTATGGAAGGGGTTATTCAAAGGGTTCAGAATGAATCTGAACTTCAACACTACTTATCATCTTGAATCTGATGGGAAGACAAAGAGGGTGAACCAAGTGATAGAGGACATGCTAAGGATGTATGTGATGGGAAAACCATCTAAATGGGAAGACTACCTACATTTGGTATAATTTTATTACAATAATGGTTATCAAGCATCATTGAAGATGAGCTCATTTGAAGCACTTTATGGTAGAAAGTGCAACACCCCAGTAAGCTGGGAAAACCCAACTGATAGAGAAATAATTGGGCCAAAGTTTCTCAAGGAAATGGAAGAGAAAATGTTGAAGATTAAGTAGAATTTGAAGGTTGCCCAAGACAGACAGAAAATTTATGCTGATAAGAACAGAACCCATAGAGATTTTAAAGTGGGTGATCATGTTTTCCTGAAAGTGAAAGCCAACAAAAGTTCCCTGAAGATGGGAAATTGTTCCAAGTTGGCAGCCATATTTTGTGGGCCATTTGAAATCTTTGAAAGGATTGGACTAGTTGCATATGTGTTTGCATTTCCTGCATCCATGAATGTACATAATGTGTTTCATGTTTCATTGCTTAAGAATTATATACCTGATGCTAATCATGTTATTGATTGGAATTTGATTCAGGTGGAGAAAGAAGTCGTCTTGCAAGTGGATCCGGTGTGCATATTTGACCGAAAGAGGAAACAACTCTAGAATCAAGCCATAGGGCCTGTAAAGGTCCATTGGACATGGTACGATCCCGAGGACATGACATAGGATCACGAGGATGCTATGCGGGCAAAATACTCGGATATTTTTGAAGATTTTGAAAATCTTGTTGAAGTTGTGTAAATAAGTTACAGTAAGGACAGTGCAAAAATAAGCGGAGGGGATTGTAATACCCAAAGGATGAGCACCAGTTGTATTATGAATTGAAAACGTGTTTTGTAGGCTGGTGAGMCGATAAATTATAAGTTGGTAGGCTTATGTATTAGTAGGTATGAGATCCTATGTGTTAAAGGACAGGGGCATGTTTTGCACATGTAATATTCATATTATTAATATAAAAACATTGTTGCGTGTAGACCGACCACGATAAAAGAGAATGGGGTACTAAGATCCATTAGGATAGGTAAGGGAGAGGGGGATGAGAGGTTGGAAAGTGGGGCTAAGTCTAGGGGATTAATTCCAAGAGAATAATAATTTATTATTATTCCAAAAGTTGTTTAGAAGGATATGTTTTATCCTATGTTCCTTGGGAAGGACAGGKGACATCCAAAGGGAAAGGAACGTGTTTCATGAGTGAAAGGTATCGACTCAGGCACATGCAGACTTAAGGGGGGGACTTCTTTCTATAAAGGGGACACATGTAGGTGGGTCAGAGGMACTGATGCACACACAGGCCGGCTCATGCAGAGAGTTTCGACTCTCAGACTTTCATCTTTTTGACTATGCTAAACCGGTTTTCCCTGTCTCTCCTTAGAAATTCATTCTCACACTGAGAAATCCACAGCTAGCCATTCCCACCATTGCTTAACTGTGACCATTTTTCACCTCTTTAATTTACTAAGTCAACCCTTTCCTTGACTGAATTAGTTATTTTGGTTGAAGAAGCAGGTTGTCAAGCCTGTGAGCAACTCTCTCCAAGCTAGAAATTGTGTTGAGGAGGTGATTTCCCCTGAAAGGAGTCCCGTAGCTGCTACAGAGCTCCAAGAATTTTGGTCTGGTATGTTGTTGAATCCCAAGGGAAGGGAGGTGGAGCAGTTGATGGACTATGTGACATTGAAGGTGTATACTCTTGGGGTGGGAGAGGCATGTGGGGAATGAGAGTCCGTGAGAAGTGGGTGCAAGTGACTCTTGGGAGAGAATCCTTCCTCTTAAACTATGTGACTTTCCTATCGACCTTGCCTAGCCTAGGAATCCCTTGCTTGGTGGAGTTTAGTCCCAACTCGGGGGTGACCCACTACTGAGAGTGATGAGCAGTGTAGTCTAAGGCTGGGAGGTCCATGGAAGGTCTACACACAGTTGTTGGTTTTACTCCAATTAAAAGATAAGTATCATTTTCATGCTTAATTATTTAAGTTATGCATGTCTTTGATTCTTGAAATGTTATCATGTGTTCCATTGCATGTAATAATTACTTTCAATTCCATTTGAGTATGTGTGGTAGCAGTAACACTGTGGTATTTGTGTTAAATTCATTAGAAATTAATGTTATATATATGTGTGTATGTTTTATAGTGGTGTTTCCTAGCTTGTCGATGGTCGGGTACTCTTAAAATTGTTGTCAGAGCTAGTTGTAGAAGAAACTTTATTGGGTAGCATTTCCTGTCAGGGTGGTAGAGTGATGGTTGGGTACGCTACAAATTGGTAGCAGAGCTAGTTGTAGAAGACAAGTTATTGGGTAGTGTTGCCTGACAGGGGTGTAGAGTGATGGTCGAGTATGCTACACCAAGGTATACTATGTCTCTGCAGATCAAATGAAATATCCTGGAGTGATATTTCCAATGGTGTAAACCATTCATCAAACAGATATTTTATGAGAAAGTTACAGGACAAATAGTGGAGGGTAAATTTTAAGACCCAACTAACTTCGAAGGGTCATAACTTTTGGCTCCAGAATCAGATTGAGGTGCAAGAGTAGTCTATGGAAATATATTCAACCATAGAAGACATTCCTAGAGCTGAATTAAAATTCCGGACATGTTAAAAATGTTTAAGACAACACAGAAGGTACATGTAGCGTTCTAGACCAAAAACACTAATTGGCATAGAACTTCAATAGGCTATAACTTGTAGCCCAGAACTCAGAAAGTGGTAAAAATTGGGTGAAATATCCAAAATATGTGTATGAAGAAAAAATATTGTGCTCTTACCAAAAATCCAATGGAGTAGGTGAAAAAATGGATAATTACAACACATATTTGCACCAAGTTGATGTGTGAACATGAGAATTTAATGGACAATTTTTAAATGACCATAACTTTCTTCTCAAGAATTAGAATTGAGCAAGGGAGTAGTCATTATAAAGGTATTAGATAGAGGAGTCTAATTATTCACCCACAAAATTGATTTGAGAAGTTAATTTTCACAAGAGATCAGAAGAAGGAATTATGATGTATTATTGGAACAAAATTGAACATAATTTCATAAATTTGTTAAATTGTTATCGTAACAAATTTTGTTGTCTACACATTTTTGCACAGTTAAAAATTTTTAGTTCTTAAGAGGTGAGAAGGTTCAAATTTTGTTAAATATAAGCAGAGGTACTCGGGGAAAGATTTCTATGACAAAAATCTTTCATAAGATGATCAAAACCCAACACTACAAAATGTTAGGGTATGAATTTGGATGCAGCAATAAAGTATTGGGCAATGGGAAGACACAACATGAAGTTCACTCATGTTAGTCAAGTATTCAATGGAATATGGGCCATGGAATAGATCATGTAGTGAATGAGTTAGTGAAAGTACATTCACTCCCAAAGAAACTAATATACATATTAAGCAATACATTGGATTCAGATATATTACAAAAGGAAATGACTATCAGAATGATAGTAATCAGATAAAGAAAGAGGCTTAATGCATATATGGATAAATAGTGCATCATATCTAGGGATTAGCTATGCAATTATAGAGTAATGCTTCCCTTATAGTTATCAGAGTGCGCAATGGAAGCATGGCATGAAAGGCATCCCTTCAAGGGAAAAGAAATGAAGGTGCACATAAGTAAGGAGTGTCGGTTAAGGAATAGCTGAATCAATATGGCTTGATGGAAGGGGATTATGCAAGTCAGGTTGAAATAAAATTGGTCAAGACAAGAGAAAGTAATATTCATCAAGCGAATCCAAGTGTTTATATGATCATATAAGGAAGTTGTTGTTAACTATCCAAGGTTACTCAGAAAACATGATTGAAAATATAATTGGGTCATGTAGGAGTTGGATCAGAGGCATTTGAATAATAGTGGAATGTTGAAAATTGATATCAGCATTGTGACACCTTGTAAATATAACTATAAATGTTGAAAATACTATGGAAAACCTTATATGTGTGAATATTGATTCGATGGACCTTTGTTTGAAAGGTAAACTAATGTGAACCTAATTATTTACCAAGAAAATGGACAAGTGTTGCATGAATAATGGAAGGGGAGTGTACTTAGAAATACCATGAATGTTATACGAAGAAAGGGTGAAGGGGACCATGAATGGTTGCATTAAACTTCACCAAACTAGTGCTTACTGAATTTAATTGCTTAGGACCAGAGCCGTCCTCTAACCCAAAAATGAATTACAGTCAGGATGGTGGGTGGGAAGACCTCCTCAAGAGGTAATGAGGGATGGGGTCTGTAATAACTCATCTGTAAGGCTTCCATACTTGACTGCTGACTGGGAATTCAGGCCACACACGACCCTGCTAAAAGAGGCGAGGAGGGAAGGTGTGGTGGGGAGAGGGGAAAAAGAACACGCCTGCAAAGAGTGGATATACGGGAAATGAATCTTGGGGATTCAAGGAAGAATGGAAAACCAAGGGTTATGAACACAGGAAATGGTAGAGAAGGTTATGATACAAGCTGATAAATGAGGTTGGTTCTCCTTTCTTGGTATCGTGTAAACCATTGCTAAGATCATGTGGGAAGAGGAGAGTAACCTCTGTCCCTATTGTGGTTTAGTGAGAAGAAAAGAATGTGTTGCAGAGCATCGTGGTCTAGCTCAGGGGTGGCTAGTGGTGAATCCATTTGGAGTGACTGAGCCTATGGTTGGGTGGAAATGGGCACCCCTTCCAGTAGTCACTTCACATTGTCTGATTCTGATAAGTCTTTTCTCGGCTTTAATTGTTGAGTTAGAATGATGAATGATTTCTTGGTTTTTACACATCTATCTATCTATCTATCTATCTATATATATATATATATTTATATCTATATATCTATATATATATATATATATATATATATATATATATATATATATATATATATATATCTATATCTATATCTATATATATATATATATATGATCTATCTATCTATCTATCTATCTACCTATCTATCTATCTATCTATCTATCTATCTATCTATGTATGTATGTATGTATGTATGTATGTATGTATGTATGTATGTATGCATGTATGAACATTTCTGTGTGAAATGGCTATGTTATGCATATGATTCCATCTCCTTGGGAACTCACACTTCCCACTAATAAATTGTATGCCCAACTTCACCTCAGAGGACTTCCCAAGCATAATTCGTAACATGGTCGATATAGGAAAGATCATGTAGATTTGAAACCATCTGTCTAAAGAGAATACTTTCCCCTGACCCCCTTGCCATGTTAATTTCCAGACCCAAGTCCCTAACCTATTTGGGGTGAGAACTCAGAAAAATAGTGATATGAAAATAATGAAAGGGAAATATCTTCCTTGTCCGAAGGATGGATAGACGAGAGTTGTCAGGAAGGAGCCAAGGGTTTTCATGGTCATTGGATATGGGAAAGAGCATGGGAGTTAACCCCTCTAACCCCTCGGATCAACGAGTCCAGAGTTCACGTATCAGAAGAATTATGGGTTGGTGCGACCAAAACCTCTAAAACCTGAAATCGTGAAGTAACATGGGTCCTTGATCTATGGATCCTTCGAGACCCACCTCGACCATTGGATTTGCATGTTCAGAGTTCACGTATCGGGAGGATTAGGGGTTGGCACGACCAAAACCTCTGAAACTCAAAATCACGAAGTAACGTGGGTCATTGATCTATGGATCCTTCAAGACCCACCTAGACCATTGGATCTGTGAGTTCAGAGTTTACGCACAGGCAGAGAATAGATCTCGTTCATCGGATCTAGAGGAAAGTGAACGAGGTATAAACCTTTGAAACTGCATAGGGGAGTGGACATTTGCGAAGTCCTAAAGTTCAGAAGTTAATCGAAAAATTCCATCATCCGAGGATAGGTGGTAGTAGATCCAGGAGTTTGAGGATTCAGACCTCGAAAGATTTGCAAGGATCTGGGAACCACAATAATCCTATCCATCCATCGAGACAGGACACATGGCGTGAGATCAACATTTCGTGGACTTGTAAATCGGGAAGGTCAAAGCTGGAGTTGTGAGAACTCATGAGTTGATATGAACCATCATATTGTGAGAGGAGCCATGGCCGTCGATTTGGCACAAGCGAAGTTTCAGGAATTAGAGGAAGGGAGATGAACTAATTTCCAACTTCGTGATAAGTGAAGTCCTAAAGTCTTAGAATCTTATCCCCTAGGTTATAGAGAGGGGTCACATTGATGAGGATTAAGGGAGGAGCTAGCCCGCACTAGGCTCTAGCTTAGAAGTTTGGAAGTTCAAGATTCAGGGGAACCAAGGTTGGATCGCATGAAAATGTTTGACATGTGAAGTCACGAAGAAATAGCCGAAATCCCCGCTAGCACGTGAGTTAGACAAGAGTTACACTAGATGGTGGAAAGGATGATGACTGGATCTTACTCCCCTAAGTAGGACCTAGGGATGGTACAATAAATATGTAATGTCCCCAAGGCCGAGCCCTATTGTAAATCATGTCTATGAAGTATAAATATTTCATTATGAATTGTAATTATGTTTTATAGGCTGGTGATCCAAGTTTATATAAGTTGGTGGGCTTATGTGTTATTAGGCTGGAGAGCCTAAGTGTTAAGGCCGTGAGCCCTCTTTTGTATATGTAATCATGCGGAGCATTAATAAAAAATATAAACACCACTACATGCAGACCAACCACGATGAATGAGTGATGGGGGACTAAGCTTCCACAGAATGGGTAAGGGATTGGGGGCTGGAAGGTTGGAAAGAGAGGCTAAGTGTTGAGCCTAGGGGCTTAAGTCCTTGGGAATAATATTTTAATATTATCTCAAAAGCCATGTAAATGTGATATTTTATCCTAAGTTCTTTGGAAGGATGAGTGACATCCAAATGGGAAGGAAAGAGCTTCATGGGTGAAAAGTGTAAAACCAAGCACATGTAGTTAAAACTATTGAGTTGATCCATGATGGGGGTTCCTCCTCTATTCTACCATCGACTGTCTGAACTGGAAATCCTGGATGTCCTCTGCAAGAATACCCTCACGCAACTCGAGAAAACCAAAAAAAGGCATGTGTTGATTTCTAGAGGAGTCGGTACATCCTTTGTCAAAACCATCTAGTCTATGTTCGACCTTCGCGTGGATTTCTTATCATGCATCCCCAAAACCTAGAACCGTGAGTTTGTTCTATATGGATGGTTGGGAAACCGAATGTCCCATAATTTTTGAGCTTGGTTGGGTTGAAGTGTCTATCTATCATCTGTTTTGGAAACCCGTGTTTGTTGTCCCATTTGACTGTGGCGGCCACGTAGTTCTTGGTTGGGTGTCATTGTTGTTGTTGTATGTTCATTGTTGAATCCGTACCCGATCTGTCTGTAGGTTGTTGTTTTCTATTTTCCTGAGTGGAGTTGTGTTGTGGTTATCCTCACCGTGTGGGAATTGATTTGGAAGGGGCTAAAGAACTGGGTTTTAAGTCCCTTAGTTGAAGAGGCAGTCTATCGGTCCTGTGAGAAGCTATTTCTAGGTGAAGGAGTCTGCTGGGAAGTGGTATTCTTCCATAGAGAGTCCAAGACCAACAACGGAGCTCGAAGACTTCCTGATCCAACATGTTGTCAAGACCCAGAGAGGAAGGTGAATCACTGATGGACTGTTCTTGTGAAGGTGTATACTCCCAGGCGAAACAGGCATGTGGGGAATGAGAGTCCATGAGTAGTGGGAGTAAGAAGGAATTTTGGGAAGAATCCTTCTGGTTATTCTGTGCAGTTTTCCCTGTAACCTTAGCCTAGACTAGGATTCCTTACCTTGGGTAGAGCTTAGTCCTAGCTCAGAGGTGACCCACTGCTAAACATGATGAGAAGCATAGTCTAAGGCTGGGAGGTTCGTGGAAGGCCTGCACGTAGTTGGTGGAACTACCATGGTTTCAAAGATAAGTATCGACTTATGCTTAATATTATGTTTTGCATGCCTGTGATGCTTATATGTATCATGTATTCTATTGTGGATATGAATTATTGTTAATTCCAGGGATTATTTATGTTAGCAATAATCTTGTGCTTACTCTGAATTAAATGTGTTTAATTTGATTTAAATCCATGCTATTAATTAAGTATGAGAATGATGTTGTTCCGCACAGTAGCATTTGCTCGGCCAGTGGGATGACGACCGGGGGAGTGTTACAGTATGGTATCAGAGCATATTTTCAACGCTAAGCTTGGATGGGCCAGATAAGTGGTATTTGGACCGAGGTTTTGAGAAGAAATTGTGTCTGGAGGACTAATATCAGACCTCAGAATGTTTCTGAGTGTCAACGGGCTACTTGACCATGTTACAAAGCTCAGGAGGTGTAGTGGTATTATAAAACTGTAGTCGGTGTGGTATATGGCCACAGGGAGAGAGAGAACTCCACACTAGAAGTGTTGGATCAAGTAGATGAAGGTTCAAAATGAGGGTACCAAGTCATTGGCCAGAAGTCCTTGAGAAACAGAGTTGGACGGTTAGAATTCTCTATGGATAACTCGCGAAATCACGAGGGCCGTAAGATGGCTAGAAGTTGCAAGGTGGTTAGTGGATGGAGAAACTCTCCACCCTAGGATCCATAATAAATGTGGATCGTTGATCATGGTTGGTTTGAACCGTTGGATCATTTCACGAATTCAGGGATCGTGAACTTGGAGCGCAGGCCAAATTCTTGGTCACTCCAAGTCCCGAATCGCGAAAGAGATTAACCAGGGGTAGAATCGGATGGTGGAGCGCTTCTAGGAAGAAGTATCGAAATCCCATGAGTTTTCAAATCCATCCAACTAGCGAGGAAGTTAGGGCTAGATATATTTGATAGGTGTAAGAATAGGAGAGATATGGACTGTTAGATCCAAATCATCAAGGATTCGTTGGATCTCATACAAGAACTCGTGTATCGAAATTCGAGGATTGAAGTGACAAGATATTTGGAGTCACTGCATCGTGAACTCCCAGTTACCGAAAACCTAAAACCCCAAAATCCCAAAACGATCTACACCATAGATCATAGGAGAGGAACTTGATCGTTGGATCAAGTAGATGAATAGATTGTAATTTCATAATTTCGACAAATGAAAGTTCGAGATGTGTAGATGCACGAACTCCTGATGCCCGAAACTTCGAAACGAAATGTAAAAGTAGTGGGCTCCCCTAACATCATTGGGAGTGAGGTGGACCTTCTTAAGGACACCATGTGTCACTACCTTGGTGGGTAACAGTTGTGTTGTGGGTTCGAAGGGTAAGGAAATTGAATTTTTGGAAGTCGAGAGTTGGAGAGGGAAGCGAGTGCGAGAACCTCCAAGACCAAAACCCCGAAACCTGAAACCTTGAAGCCCCAAAATACCGAAAACCAAATTTTCGTTTGGAGAGCCTTGTAGCACCTAACAGTTTAGTGTTTGATCACAGCCCATGGATGCATGGGTTGGGGACTAAGAAAACGGGGGCTATCACCGGAAATTGTAGAGCCAAACAGAGTTCAGAAAATTCATGGAATCGAAACATTTTCTTATTCACATTGGTTTATAAATGTTGTAGTTTAAGGCCTAACAAACTTCGGTTGACTACATGTTGTGTGTGTAGAGTTCAATGAGTGTCGGGATAGTTGTGAATCGAAGCCGAGTATATAAATGGAAGAGGTGTGGATTTCCTCCAATTCGTAGAATGAAAGAGAAGGAAGGAATGTCAACTTGGGAGTTGAAGGGTCAAACTCTAATGGGCAAGGAAAAGAGATGGATAAGGAAGGACATATGATGAAAATCATTGAAAGATTACAAAAATATGCCCAGGCTCACCGAGATGATAGTTGAAAGCTCATGAAAGTCAGGGATAGGCAGGGTGAATTCAACTTAAGGATGTTGAAGAATCTGGAAAGAATAGAAAATAAATTGGAAAAGGAGATGGACACAAGCAAAACAGGGAGTTGCAGGACCCCTGAGAGAAAAAGAATATCGAGGAGTGGTAGCAAACATCGTCATCACTCCCCAAAGAATTTTGATAAGGATACACATAGTGGTTCAAGCCCATTCCCTACTAGAAAACACCGAAGATCTAGAGTGGATGAATTGAAAGGGGAGATGAACAAGATTAAGCCTCCTACGTTTAATGGAGAACATAAGGAGGAAGATGTTGAAACATGGTTGCTTGGCATGAGGAAATATTTCCAACTGCAGAATTTATCCTCTCATGCAGAAGGAAGAATTGTGATGTATCAACCAAAAGGAAAAGCATCCATGTGGTGGGATCATCTTGTACAGGTGCAACACGTTAGAAAGAAAGATATCACATGGAAGGAATTCAAGAGGTATTTCAAGAGGAAATACCTGACTAAAAGATACTATGATAGAAAGATGAAGGAGTTCTTCGAACTCAAGCTGGGAAACAAGACCATTGATGAGTATGAACAAAATTTTTTGGAATTACTGAAGTATGTTCCGTTCATCAAAGATGAGTCTGTCAAGATTCGGAGGTACTTGAGTGGATTACCGCCTCCCATTGGTGACAAGATTCAATATGATGATCCTAATACTATGGAAGAAACGATAAGAAGAGAGAAGTGTTTATTTGAACAACAAAGAAAAAAGCCTACCTTTTGGAAGGCTTGGGATGACCAAAAAAAGTTCAAGAAAGAACAGAGGTAGAAGGGAAATAAACCGCGCTTTTTCAGAAATAGTCCTCAAGGACATCCATCGTTTAGAGAGCCAAGAATGGCTGAAATGGGAGAACAAAGGTTGATACAGATGCCCATTTAGTGTTGGGGTTGTAAAGAGAACCACAAGTACGAAGATTGTCCCCATAAAAATGGAAAAGCAAGAGTTGTCCATAATGTTCAACAAGCTGAAACAGTGGATGACATGGGCAGTAGAATGCCAAGGATCTATGCGGCCCTGGACAACAAGCAAGATGAATTTTAGTCACACATGATTGAAGTGGAAGGTATGATTAACAATCAACCATTTATTATTTTAATTGATTCAGGGGCTAGCCATAGTTATGTAGATCCTAGGGTGGTGGAAATTTTGCATTTATCAAGAAGCAAACATGAAAATTCTTGGTTAGTACAGTTGGCTACGGGAACTAAGAGGAAAGTCACTGAGTTGGTTAAGTCCTGTCCGGTGGACATGAAGGGATTGAGCACGAAGGTTGAATTGAATATTCTTCCTTTAGGATATTATGACTATTTAATTGGGATGGACTAGTTGGACCAACACCATGCCCTCTTGGACTATCGTAACAAGGAATTTACATGCCTGGATGAGAAGGGGAATCGGAAAACAGTCCAAGGAATTCCCAGAGCTATGGTTGTTAAAGAAATCTCAACAATGCAGTTGAAAAAGTGCTACATGAAAGGCTGTCAATTGATTGCAGCCCGTGTGGAGGAAGCATCCAGAGATGAAGTCTCAAAGATTGGAGACCATGCGATACTAACATAGTTTGAAGACATATTTTAGGAGGTACCCAGACTACCTCTGAAGAGAGATATCAATTTCTCTATAAATTTGATGCCTAGAGCAGCTCCAGTGTCGAAAGTTCCTTATAGAATGAGTACGCTAGAGCTGAAAGAGTTGCAATTGCAGCTTGAAGAACTTCTAAAGAAGGGGTACATTCTCCCAAGTGTGTCACCTTGGGGTGCCCCAGTCCTGTTCGTGAAGAAGAAGGATAGGACATTGAAGCTGTGCATTGATTTCAGACAGTTGAACAAAGAAATTATCAAGAACAAGTATCCTTTGCCTAATATCGATGATCTTTTCGATCAGTTGAAAGGTGAAAAAATATTTTTGAAGATAGATATCAGATCGGGATATCACTAGGTAAGAATAAAGGATGAAGAAATCAACAAAACCGCCTTTAGAACAAGGTACGGTCATTACGAGTTCACAGTGGTACCGTTTGGGCTGTCAAATGCACCTGTTGTTTTTATGAGCTTGATGAATGGTGTATTTAGGGACTATCTAGACAAGTTTGTCATGGTCTTCCTAGATGACAGTTTGGTGTATTCCAATTCAGAGGAAGAGCATGAACAACACCCAAGGATGGTGCTGCAAGTGTTGAGAGAACACCAGATGTATGCCAAGTTGAGAAAATGCTCGTTTTATCAAAGGCATATCCATTACTTGGGGCACATTATTTTAGAAGAAGGGATTGTCGTGGATCCTGAGAAGGTTGAGGCCATCAGAGAATGGTCAGTGCCAAGGAATATGGTGGAAGTTATATCCTTTATGGGTCTATCGGGCTATTACAGAAGGTTTATCGCAGGGTTCTCAAAGATAGCTCACCCTATAACTTCCTTGCAAAGGAAGGAGAAAACGTTTCAGTGGACTGAAGAGAGTGAGAAAATTTTCCAGCGATTGAAGCAGCTCTTAACCAATGCTCCAATATTGAGGATTGCAGATCCAAATGTGGATTTTGTGGTGTGCACTGATGCATGCAAACAAGGAATGGGAGGAGTCCTCGGTCAAAACGGATTCGTAATCTGTTATGAGTCCAGGAAATTAAAAGAGCACGAGAAGAACTATGCAACCCATGATTTGGAGTTGGCAGCAATCGTTCACGCTCTAAGGAAATGGAGGCATTACCTCATGGGAAGGAGGTTTGAACTCAAAACATACCATAACAGTCTAAATTATTTGTTTGATCAGCCAACCTTAAACACTAGACAAAGTAGGTGGCTGGAATTTCTGTGTGAGTAAGACTTTGTGATCAAGCATATCAAAGGAAAGGAGAATAAAGTGGTTGATGCACTGAGTAGGAGGGTGCATGAATTACATGCTACAACCATTAGCATGTATCAGACTGATATTAAAAGAAGAATTCTAGAGGCTGCAAATGTAGATCTGCAATACAAAGAATTGGTAGCCAAGCTACAACAGGGTAAGATGCCACAGAAGATGGAAATTTGTAAATTGGAAACAGATGGAATACTGTTGTACAAGAACAAAAATTTTGTACCCAATGTCCAGTGCTTGAAACAAATGATTTTGTAAGAGATGCATAATGTGCCTTATGCAGGGCACCCTAGATATCAGAAAACAGTAGCAACGGTCAAGAGCCATTACTTTTGGCCGAGTATGAAGAGAGAGATCACTGAATACATCGCTAGATGTATGGAGTGACAGAAAGTTAAAGCTGAGCATAGGCACCCAGTAGGGTTGCTGCAAGCTTTACCCATTCCTGAGTGGAAGTGGGAAGTAGTAACAATGGATTTTATTATGGGATTGCCCAGAATAGCCAAGCTGCATGATTCGATCATGGTGGTGGTGGACAAGCTTACAAAAGATACCCATTTTATTCCACTAAAAACTACTCACAAGGCAGCAGATGTTGCTGATAATTTTGTGAAGGAAGTGGCACGATTGCATGAAATTCCTAAAATGATTGTGTCTGACAGAGACCCAAAATTCACCTCGAATTTCTGGAAAGGATTGTTCAAAGGATTCATAACGAAATTGAAATTTAGTACAGCTTATCATCTTGAGTCTGATGGACAGACAAAGAGGGTGAATAGAGTAATAGAAGACATACTAAGAATGTATGTGATGGACAAACCATCAAGATCAAAAGACTACCTGCACTTGGTAGAATTCGCCTACAATAATGGGTATCATGCATCGTTGAAGATGAGCCCATTTGAAGCACTTTATGGAAGAAAGTGCAATACTCCAGTGAGATGGGATAATCCAGCTGATAGAGCAGTAGTTGGGCCAGAGTTTCTCAAGGAGATGGAGGACCAAATGATAAAAATTAAGAAGAATTTGAAGGCTGCCCAGGACAGGCAGAAAAGTTATGCTGATAAGAATAGAACCCATAGAGAGTTCAAAGTGGGTGATCATGTTTTCTTGAAAGTGAAAGCTAACAGGAGTTCCTTGAAGCTGGGAAGTTGCACCAAGTTGGTAGCCAGATTTTGTGGGCCATTTGAAATCCTGGAAAGGATTAGGCTAGTTGCATATATGCTTGCATTACCTGCATCCATGACTATACATAATGTGTTTCATGTTTCATTTCTTAAGAAATATATACCAGATGCTAATCATGTTATCGATTGGAATGTGATTCAGGTGGAACAAGAAGGTGTCCTGCAAGTGCATCATATGCGCATATTGGACAGGAAAAACAAACAGCTATGGAATCAAGATATAGGTCTTGTAAAGGTCCAGTGGACCTGGTACGGTCCTGAGGATGTGACATGGGAGCATGAAGATGTTATGCAGGCAGAGTACCCACATCTTTTTGAAAATTTTGAAAAGCTTGCAGATGCAGTGTAAAGTTGCACTGAGGACAGTGCAAAAATAAGGGGAGGGGATTGTAATGTCCCCAAGGCCGAGCCCTATGGTAAATCGTGTCTATGAAGTATAAATATTGCATTATGAATTGTAATTATGTTTTATAGGCTTGTGAGCCAAGTTTATATAAGATGGTGGGCTTATGTGTTTTAGGCTGGAGAGACTAAGTGTTAAGGCTGGGAGCCTTCTTTTGTATATGTAATCATGCAGAACATTAATAAAAAATATAAACACTACTGCGTGCAGACCGAACACGATGAATGAGTGATGGGGGACTAAGCTTCCACAGAATGGGTAAGGGACTGGGTGCTGGAAGGTTGGAAAGAGAGGCTAAGTGTTGAGCCTGGGGGCTTAAGTCCTTGGGAATAATATTTTAATATTATTCAAAAATCCATGTAAATGTGATGTTTTATCCTAAGTTCTTTGGAAGGAGGAGTGACTTCCAAATGGGAAGGAGCGAGCTTCATGGGTGACAAGTGTCAACCCAAGCGCATGTAGTTAAAACTGTTAAGTTGAGCCGTGATGGAGGTTCCTCCTCCATTCTACTGTTGACTGTCTAAACCGGAAATCCCATATATCATCTGTAAGAATACCCTCACACAACTCAGGAAAACCAAAAAAAGGTCTGTGTTGATTTCTGGAGGAGTCGGTACACCCTCTGTTAAAACTGTCGAGTCTGTGTTTGACCTTCGCATGGATTTCTTATCATGCATCCTAGAGACCCAGAACCGTGAGTCTCTTCTGTATGGATGGTTGGGAAATTGAATGTCCCGTAATTGTTGAGCCTAGTTGGATTGAAGCGTCTATCTGTCATCTATTTGGGAAACCCGTGTTTGTTGTCCCAGTTGACTGTGGCGGCCACAAAGTTCTTGGCTGGGTGTGGTTGTTGCTATTGTATGTTCATTGCTGAATCCATACCCGATCTGTCTGTAGGTTGTTGTTTTCTGTTTTCCTGAGTGGGGTTGTGTTGTGGTTATCCTCACTGTGTGGGAATTGAGTCAGAAGGGGCTAAAGAACTGGGTTTTAAGGCCCTTAGTTGAAGAGGCAGTATGTCGGGCCTGTGAGAAGCTATTTCCAGGTGAAGGAGTCTACTGGGAAGTGGTATTCTTCCAGAGAGAGTCCATCACCAGCAACAGAGCTCTAAGACTTCCTAATTCAGCATGTTGCTGAGACCCAGAGAGGGAGGTGAAGCACTGATGGATTGTTCTTGTGAAGGTGTGTACTCTCGAGTGGAACAGGAATGTGGGAAATGAGAGTCCGTGAGTAGTGGGCGTAAGAAGGCATCCTGGGAAGAATCCTTCCAGTTATTATATACAGTTTTCACTGTAACCTCAGCCTAGACTAGGATTCCTTGCCTTGGGTGGAGCTTAGTCCCATCTCGGGGGTGACCTACTATTGAGCATGATGAGCAGGGTGGTCTAAGGTTGGGAGGTTCATGGAAGGCCTGCACGTAGTTGGTGGAATTACCATGGTTTCAAAGATAAGTATTAGCTTATGCTTAATATTATGTTTTGCATGCCTATGATGCTTATATGTATCATGTATTCTGTTGTGCATATGAATTATTGTTAATGCCAGGGATTATTTATGTTAGTAGTAATCTTGTGCTTACTCTGAGTTTAATGTGTTTAATTTGATTTAAATGCATGCTATTAATTAAGTATGAGAATGGTGTTGTTATACATAGTAGCATTTGCTCGGCCAGTGGGATGACGGTTAGGGGGGCGTTATACGATATGAATCCGTGTAGATGACACATGGTTCTCGGTTAGAGCATACCGAAGGATTAGGGAGGTCGCGAGATATAAACCAAGGGTCGGTTTAGCATCTGGCCGTAGTCACTAGAATACTACGGATAAGTTTTGTAATATCCCTAGGTTGAACCCAATTGTAATGTAAATGAAAATGTACTTAATATGGTGAGTTGTTTGATATCATTTTGTATGCACATTCCATGGAATAATGCACGTAGGTATTGCGCAGTGAAATGATGAAGTGTGCACATTCCAAGATACCATGTGCATCATCTTAAGTGCGTGTGATTGTGAGGCTAGCAAGCCTTTGTGTTTATGCTATGTTTTGTAGGCTAGTGAGCTAGTGGTTATAAGCTATGATGCTTATGTTTTGATTAGGCTGGAGAGCCTAGATGTTAAAGGCTAGTGCGCCTATTTTTTACATGTGTCATAATTAATATAAATACATCGTTGCACGCAGACTGACCATGATAAAAGAGATGGGGGACTAAACTCCACTAGTTAGGGAAAGGGAGGGGCTAAGTTAAGGGAAGGGGCTAAGCTAGGGAGCTTAAGCCAAAAAGGAATATTATATTAATATTTATTTAATATAAAGTATGGATAATTATTTTATCCTAAGTTCTAAAGTTGGGTACAAGTGGGCCAAAGTAGCCCCCAACATGACAAGTGTCAAGTTGGGGACATGCATACATATTGTTGGGGCTTAGTTCATTCCTATCATATTTCCCCTCATTCCTTCCATCATTCAGTCATTCAGTCAATCATCCATGAGCATGCACACACCCATTGAGCTATATTTCTTACCTTCAAGACTCTACCTGAACCCGTATCCATAGCCATTTTGTGTTGGTGTGTCTAGTTAGCTTGAGAGCTAGAATGAAGAAGCGGGTTGTCAGGCTCGTGAGCAATTCTCTAGGTGAGAGAATTGTTGGGGATTGATTTCCTAAAGGTGCTGAATTGCAGCTATAGTGCTCTGAGACTTCCTGTCTGACTTTTTGTTGAAGCCCAGAAAGGAAGTGGGGCAGCCAAAGAACTGTTGAGCAGAGAAGGTGCACACTTCCTGGGTTAGACAGGCATGTGGGGAATGAGGGACTGTAGGTTGTTAGTTGAGTGAGCACCTGTGATGGAGTCTTTCCTGTTGTCCATGGGACTTTATCCTGGTTAGGAATCTCTTTACCCAGGTGGAGTTTAGTCCCAACTCGGGAGTGACTCATTGTTGAGAGTGATGAATAGTGTGGTCTAAGGCTGGGAAGTTTGTGGAAGGTCTGTACACAGTTGGTGATATTCTCACAAAAATAAGTGTCAATTGTGTGATAAATTTACATGTTGCATTGTTATTTACGTGTTTTATTTTATGGGTTTATCCTATGCATGATTATAACTGTTTGTGTGTTTATGGGTATTTCCTATATATGTTGCATGTCTATGTTACTGTTATTTCAGTGTGAATCCATGCATTTATGAAATGTATTTGTCTGTATATGTTTTACATGTAAATCTTCTGCAAGTGTTCTGTGTGCATATGTTTTAATTGCATGCAGTTAGAATTTTTTTTATGTGGCATAGCTCAGTTGGTTGTTGGGTGTGTTATAGTATGTTCCACAGAGAGAAAAAGAGAGTTCTCTGGTGTAGTGTGGACCGGCATGGATGGCAGGGGACGTTACAAATTGGTATAAGAGAATTAGTTTTCAACATTGAGCCTGGATGGGCCAAACAAGTTGAGTTGTAGAGAAATTTCATATAGAAATTATTTCGAGGTGGCCAAATTTTGAGTTGTAGAGCGTCCATGTTAATATTTGGAAGCAACAACGCAAAATTGGGAAAGCCCCAATTTCTCTTGTTAAATTCATCAGAAAATGGAGAAATTCGGCCAAGTGATGAGATATTCCCGATTTTATATATATTCTAGCAAATTCAGACCCGGAATTGGTTGAATTTGAAGTTACAATAAATCCATGACAGATGGAGCAGAATACGTAATTAAAATTCCCAATTCGTGAATTGATTTGGGTGAATTCGTTCTAGAAATGCCAACCCACGACGATTTGTTATTACGGAGGTTGAATTGGTGTTATCGGGGTGAAATTGAACGAATTTTTTGGTTGCATAATGTCTATAGTAAATTGGGGAAAAGTTAGGAAAAAGCCCCAATTTCTACAATGGAATTCACGAGGATTTGATGCACATAAAGGTGAATGTGCACAGGTGGGCGCACTAAAAATGCATGATGCACAGTGAAAATATTGTGATAGGTAAAGTTCGGCACTGCACAACAAGATATCGACATGTTGGTGCAGGCACTGAATTTTGGCACCACGTGGAAAAATGTTAGTGTGCAGGTGTGCGTGCTAAATTTTGGTACCGTGTAGAAAATAGTGGTTTCCTGATGCGCACGCTATATTTTGGTGTTGCGCAGAAAAATGTTTGTGTGCAGGTGCGCACACTAAATTTAGCATTGCACAGTGTGCATATGCATAGGAAGTGCATGCAATTTTCACACTCATAATAATGGTGCGCGTGGTTTGTGCAGTATATATGTTGTCGCACGACAATTTAGTGAAGGGTGTGCACAAAGTATTGGTGCGCAGTGAGGCATACTAAACTATGGCATGATGCAGTAGGTATATTATAATGCGCATGGACTATCAACGCGTGATACAAAAGCTGTGTGCAACATGTAATAGAGAAGGAACCAAAACTGCGCGCGGTGGATATTGGCGCGCGACACGAAAGTAGTGCGTGCAAGTTAGTGGCAGAACAGAGAAGTGATACACAGTGGTTTTAAAGTGCACAAAGCACGATTTCCCTTTTGTTGTTGCTACACATGGTAAATATGGGTTTACAGGTTGAAATTTGTACGCACGGAGTCGTTAGGAAGGTGAATAACAATAGAAAACCAGTGATTTTTTGCGACGTTTTATATCATTTGAACGCCATCTTTTTTTGCAGCGTGTTTTTTAGGGCCTTAAGAGCATTTTTAGCAACTCAAAAATCACAAGACAGAGGTGTACCAAAAGGTACACTCTATCTCTGTATCTCAAATGAAATAATTCAGATAGATCTTTCTAATGGTATAAATTGTTCATCAAACAAAGCATTTTTTAGAAAGTTACAACACAAACAGTGATGGGTAAATTTTAAGACCCCACTAACTTCAAAGAGCCATAAATTTCTTCTCTGGAATCAGATTGAGGCGTAGGAGAAATCAATGGAAAGACATTGATCCATAGAAGACAATCACAGAGTTCAATTAAATTTATGGGCAAGTTAAAAGTGTTTAATATGGAAAATAAGGTACATGTAACATTCCAGACCAAAGACACAAATTGGCATAGAACTTCAGCAGGTTGTAACTAGCAGTCTAGAGCCCAGAATGAGCTGAAACTTGGACATAATGTCCATAATATGATTATGTAGAAACCCAATTGATATCATACGAAAATTCCAATGGAGTAGCTGCAAAAATGCATAATTACAGTGTAGAGTTGCGTCAAGTGGAAGTATGAATAGAAAAGTTAATGGGAAAATTTTGAATGACCATAATTTTCTACTCCAGACTCATAATTGAGCATGTGAGTAGGCATTGGAAAGGTCTTGGATAGTGGAATATAAATATCCACCCATAAAATTGATCCAGGCATTCAATTTTCTAGGAAATCAGAAGAAAGAGTTCTGATATAGTATTGAACCAAAATGGTTCATATTTTTCATAACAATTATTGAAATAGTTAGCCTGACAAAGTTTTTTGGCTACACATTTTGCAGAGTTAACAACAACTAGATCATATCAAGATCAGCATAGATTCCAAAGGAATGGGAGAGGCACAAGGGATTTACATCTAGGAAGATGAAATTAGAGGGATGGATGTTCATTTGGGCATTCAAGGAACAAACTCCAATGGACATGGAGATGAAAGGAATGAAAACATGAATATGGCAGAGACCATTAAAAATTTGCAGAAGGATGTCCAAATCCATAAAGTTGATAATGAAAGGCTTATGCAAGCCAAGGAGCAACAAGATGACTTCAACATGAATTTATTGGAGAGCTTTAATAAAATAGAAAAGAAATTAGACAAGGAGAGTGGCTCAAGAAAATCAGGAAGTCACATGCATTCTGATGAAAAAATAAAAGCAAGAAGTGTTAGAAGATATCACCATCACTCCCCAAGGCATTCCAATAAGAGAGAACACAACAGCTCGAGTCCATCCCCTGTCATAAAGCATAAGAGTTCTAGGGTGGATGAGCTACAAGGAGAAATGAACAAAATCAAACCTCCTACATCTGATGGTGAGCACAAGAAGGATGAAGATGCAGAAACATGGTTGTTGGGCATGAGAAAGTATTTCCAATTGTATAATTATTCTTCTCATGCAGAAGGTAGAAATGTCATCTATCAACTCAAAGGAAAAGAATCGATGTGGTGGGATCAACTTGTGTAGGTGCAGCATATCAAAGAGAAAAGTGTTACTTGGAGGGAATTCAAGAAGTATTTTGAGAAGAAATACTTGACTAAGAGATACTATGACAAGAAAATGAAATAATTATTTGAAATCAAGCTTGGGAGTATGACAATAGATGAATATGAAAGAAGGTTTTTATAACTATTGAAGTATGTCTCATTCATCAAGGATGAGACAGTTAAGATTCAAAGGTATTTGAGTGGATTCCATAATTTATCAGTGACAAAATATAGTATGATGATCCCAAGACATTGGAGGAGACAATAAGGTGAGCTAAATGCCTTTATGATCAACAAAAATCAAGGCCAACTTTTCAAAAATCTTGGGAAGACAAAAAGCAATTCAAGGTGGATCAGAGGAAGAAGGGATCTAAGACACTATTCTTTAGAAATAATACATAGGGAAAACAAACTCCTAGAGAGCCTAGAATGATTGAAATAGGGGGTCAAATACCAAGGAAACCACCTATTCAATGTTGGGGTTGTAAAGGAGATCACATGTTCAGAGATTGTCCTCACAGAGGTGAAAAAGGGAGAATTGTTCACAATGTACATGAAGATGAAATAGTGGAGGACATGGGTAGAAATGTGCCAAAGATCTATGTAGCCTTGGACAACAAGCAAGCAGAGTATCAATCACACATGGTTGAAGTGGAAGGTATGATCAACAACCAAACCATTGATATTTTAATTGATTCGGGAGTTAGTCATAGTTATATAGATCCTAAGATGGTGGAAAGTTTGCATTTGCCAAGAAGTAAGCATGAAAAATCTTGGTTGGTGCAGCGAGCTACAGGAGCCAAAAGAAAAAATAATGAGATGGTTAAGTCATGTCGTATGGACATGAATGGGTTGAACACCAAGGAAGATTTGAACATCTTGCCTTTAGGTTCCTATGACTGTCTAATTGGGATGGATTGGTTGGTTCAAAATTATGCTCTCTTAGATTTTCATAACAAGGAATTTAATTTCTTGGATGAGGAAGGTAACCAAAGGAAAGTGCAAGGAATTACCAAGGCAGTAACCATCAGATAAATTTCAACATTGTAGCTAAAGAAATGTTATAGGAAAGGGTGTCAAATATTTGCAACACATATGGAAGAGACACCTAGAGATAAGGTGCCAAATTTAGAAATCATGCATTCTTGGAAGAATTTGAATATGTGTTCAAGGAGGTACCAGGACTACCCCCAAAGAGAGATATTGATTTATCTATAAATTTAATGCCTGGAGCAACTCTAGTGTCAAAGACTCCTTACAGAATGAGTACACTAGAGTTGAAGGAGTTTTAAATGCAGCTTGAAGAAATTTTGAAGAAGGGGTATATACGCCCAAGTGTGTCACCTTGGGGTGCCCAAGTCTTGTTTGTAAAGAAAAAAAATATGGAACATTAAGAATTTGCATTGATTTCAGACAGTTGAATAAAGTGATTGTTAAGAACAAGTATCCTCTACCAAGGATTGATTATCTCTTTGATCAATTGAAGGATGCCAAGATATTTTCAAAGATAGATCTTAGATTAGGATACCATTAGGTGAGGATTAAAGAGGAAGATATCATACAGACCGCCTTCAGGACAAGGTATGGTCATTATGAGTTCATAGTGGTGCCATTTGGGTTGTCAAATGCACCAGCTGTTTTCATGTGTTTAATGAATGGTGTTTTCCGAGAATATTTAGACAAGTTTGTCATTGTTTTTTTGGAAGACATTCTTGTATATTCCAAGTCAGAAGAAGAGCATGAGCATCATTTGAGAATGGTGTTGCAAGTATTAAGGGAGCATCATTTGTATGCCAAATTGATCAAGTGCTCATTCTATCATAAGCAAATTCATTATTTGGGTCATATCATTTCAAAGGATGGGATAGCAGTGGATCCTAAGAAGATAGAGGCTATTAGAGAATGGTCAGTGCCAAAGAATGTCACAGAGATGAGATCATTCATGGGTCTTGAAGGCTACCATAGGAGATTTATTGAAGGATTTTCAAAGATTGCACACCCAATCACTTCCTTACAAAAGAAGGGTATGAAGTTTCACTGGACATTGGATTGTGAAAAGAGTTTCCAACACTTGAAACAATTATTAACAAGTGCTCCAATACTAAGGATTGCAGACCCAAATGAAGACTTCATTGTATGAAAAGATGCATGTAAAGAAGGACTTGGTGGATTCCTCACTCAAAATGGGTTTGTTATATGTTATGAATCAAGGAAGTTGAAGGAGCATGAAAGACACTATGCCACTCATGATTTAGAGTTGGAAACCATAGTGCATGCCTTGAGGAAATGGAGACACTACCTCATGGGGAAGAGGTTTGAGCTGAGAATAGACCACAATGGTCTGAAATATTTATTTGATCAGCCAACTCTAAATGCTAGGCAAACTAGATGGTTAGAATTTCTAAGTGAATATGACTTTGATATAAACCATATCAAAGGGAAAGAGAACAAAGTGGTTGATGCACTCAACAAAAGAGTACATGAATTACATGCTACAGAAATTAGCATGTACCAATCAGATTTGAAAGACATAATTATAGAGGCTGCCAAATTAGATTTGCATTACAAAGAATTAGTCGCAAAATTACAGCAAGGTAATTTGCAACAGAAAATTGAACATTACAAGATAGATAATGATGAAATTCCCAGGTACAGGGGAAGAATTTATGTACCAAATTCTAATGAATTGAAAGGTATGATACCGATATAAATTCATAATGTGTCTTATGCTGGGCACCCGTGATATCATAAAACGGTTGCAGTTGTCAAGAGCCAATATTATTGGTCAGGCATGAAGAAAGATGTTGATTTTATTGCTAGATGTTTGGAATGTCAAAAAGTAAAGGCTAAGCATAAACACCCAACTGGTTTTCTACAGCCATTACCCATTCCTGAGTGGAAATGGGAAGTTGTAACAATGGATTTCATCACCAAACTTCCCAGAACAAACAAGCAACATGATTATATCATGGTAGTGGTGGATAAGCTTACTAAAGTTGCCCATTTTGTTCCAGTTAAGCTCACTCACAAGGAGGACAACATTGTTGATGTTTATATGAAGGCAATTGCTAGATTGCATGGCATATCAAAGACAATTGTGTCTGACAGAGATCCAAAATTTACCTCAAAAATTTGGAAAGGATTATTTAATGGACTTGGAACAAATTTGAATTTTAGCACAGCTTATCATCCAAAATCAGATGGTCAAACAAAGAGGGTGAATCAAGTGATTGAAGATATGTTAATGATGTATGTGATGGATAAACCATCAAAATGGGAAGACTGCCTACACTTGGTAGAGTTTTCTTATAACAATGGGTACCAAGCATCTCTAAAGATGAGCCCATTTGAGGCACTTTATGGCAGAAAGTGCAACACACCAATGTTAGAAAAACAGGACCACGGAGCAATAAAATAAAACAAATGTGTAAACAAAACACAAAATATACACAATACAAGAGAGACAAAAATTTATGTGGTTCACCCAGTGTGGGCTACATCCACTAGAGAAATTGTTAGGTCCTTCCTTTATTATTATCCAGCATATGAAGGGATACAACCTACAACAAACCCACTGTAACTTCTTCTTCTTTCTATCATAGTCTCCTATCTCATAATACAATATTTTCCATCAATCATAGTTGCAATACATTTCCCTCATAAAAGAGGGTTGCCTTCTAGGTCAAAAAAACCTAACATAATCTCTATTGTTAGATATGCAACCTTATAATGAACAGTCCATATTTACAATGAAATTACAATATACATTTGCAAGGAAATATTTCCTTCAGGGGCTTCACCCCCAAAACCCGACTTGCCCCCAGACCCCCCAGCCGAGGGGATAGCCCCCCCAAACCCCGCAGAGGGGGTACCCCCCTCTGCACTCCCCCACATGGAAGAGTGTACATACTTCTAGGCTGTAAATACTTCATGGGGTATAAACATGGCTCAAAGTAAAAGACCTTTGAATCAGGAAGATAATCAGGCTCCACAACCAACAATCTCCCACATGGAGACTGATATCAACAACTCCACCATTGTTGTATATACTGGACTCTTAATCGTCTTGGACCTGGAAAATTTCTCATCTTCAGATTAATTCTTGAAGACAAACTAAAACTGAGAAGGAACTCAGTTTCTCCCTGGTTACTCCCTTTGTTAACATGTCTGCAGGATTCTAGCTAGTGTGTATATTTTTCAACTTCAAATGTCCATCTTCCAAGGTAGATCTTATGAATTGGTACCTCAACTGTATATTCTTAGTCTTCGAATGGAAGGTTGAGTTCTTTGCAATATGAATGGAACTCTAACTATCACAGTACAACCTGTTATTCTCTTGCTTCTTTCTCAATTCCTCCATAAACCTATGTAACCGAATAATCTCTTTACAAGCCTCTATAGTAGCAACATACTCTGCCTCTATTGTTGAAAGTGAAACAACCTTTTGAAGTTTTGAAATCCAACTTATTGTTTTTCCACCTATAGTTATAAACACATACCCTGTGGTACTCCTCCTGCTATCTTTATCACCTGCCATATATGAATCAACATATCCTTGTAGAACAGTTTCTGAACCTCCAAAACATAATGCATGATTAGCAATACCTCTCAAGTATTTGAGAATATACTTTACTTCCTCCCAATGTTCTTTACCTGGATTGTTCATATATCTGCTCACAACTCCCACTGCATGTGCAATATCTGGTCTTGTGCAAACCATTTCATGCATCAAGCTGCCAACTGTTGATGAATATGGGACCTTGGACATGTATTCTATCTCCTCCTGTGTCTTGGGACACATTTCCTTAGTTAATTTGAAATGGATGACGAAAGGTGTACTAACT
>ML777242.1:2219517-2233642 GCA_009831015.1 Picea engelmannii | reverse complement strand
CACTCTATCTTTCCAAGTCTAGATTTGGATTTGCCCTTCCTAGAATTCCCACGGTTCTCAAAACCCTTTCCTCTATCATTTTGTCTTCCCCTGTTCTCCATGTTCAATGCATTTCTTGATGTCTCACCTATGCTTTTCCATCGCATTTCCTCACTAAGGATAACACCAACAACATCATCAAATTTTAAATTATTTGAACCAAAGACAGAGTTACTTACAACCATGACCAAGCCGTTCCAGCTTTCTGGCAATGAGCACAATATTAGAAGAGCCCTGACCTCATCATCAAAGTCCACTTTTACAGAACTTAATTGATTAGCAACCATATTAAAATCATTTAAATGATATGCAACAGACCCACCTTCCGACATCTTCATATTAAATAATATCTTCATTAGAAATACCTTGTTGGACGTCAAGGGATTTTCATACAATTTGGCCAATGCATCCATCAAACCCTTCGTTGTATTTTCTTTGGAAATATTGAAAGCCACCAACGCTGCCAGGCTCAGCCATATCGTTCCTAGATCCTTTCTGTCAAGAATCTCCCATTCTTCGTCCTTTGTAGCCATTGACTTCTTTTCTATTCCACCCAATGGTGGGAATAGATCCTTCTGATATAAATAGTCTTCCATCTGTATCTTCCATAACTAGTAGTTTTGGCCATTAAATTTATCAACCCTAAACTTTCCATCTTCTGACATTTCTCCCACTCGAACCAGGAACCCTCTTTTCCTATGGGTTACCTTTCACTCTGATACCAGTTGTTAGAAAAATAGGACCGCGAAGCAATAAAATAAAACAAATGCGGAAACAAAACACAAAAGATACACAATACAAGAGAGACACAAATTTACGTGGTTCATCTAGTGTGGGCTACGTCCACCAGAGAAATTGCCAAGTCCTTCCTTTATTATTATCCAGCATATGAAGGGATACAACCTACAACAAACCCAATGTAACTTCCTCTTCTTTCTCTCATAGTATCTTATCTCAAAATACAATATTCGCCATCAATCATAGCCACAATACATTTCCCTCATAAAAGAAGGTTGTCTTCTAGGTCAAAAGACCCTAACATAATCTCTATCCTTAGATCTATGACCTTATAATGAACGGTCTAGATTTACAATGAAATTACAATATACATTTACATGGAAATTTTTCCTTCGGGGGATTCGCCCCCGAACCCCCGCTTTTCCCTAGACCCCCCAATCGGGGGTATAGCCCCCTCGGACCCCGCAGAGGGGGTACCCCCCTTCTTCATTCCCCGACGTGGAAGAGTGTACATACTTCTAGGGTGTAAATACTTCATGGGGTATAAACACGGCTGAAAGTAAAAGACTTTTGAATCAAGAAGACAATCAGGCTCCACAACCAACAACCAGTAAGCTGGGATAACCCTACAGACAGAGCAGTGATTTTGCTAGATTTGCTCAGGGAAATGGAGGAGAAATTGATAAAGAGAAAGAAAAATTTAAAGGATGCCCAAGATAGGCAGAAAATATATGTTGATAAGGGTAGAACTCACAAGGAATTTAAAGTGGGTGATCATGTATTCTTGAAAGTGAAGGCCAACAGAGGTTCCCTGAAGTTGGGAAACTGTTCAAAGTTGGCATATTGCTATTGTGGTCCATTTGAAATACTAGAGAGGATTGGTCCAGTTACTTATATGATTGCATTGCCTGCATCTATGTTTGTTCATAATGTATTCCATGTATCATTGATAAAGAAATCTATACCTTATGTTAATCATGCAATTGATTGGAATGTGATTCAGATGGAGCAAGAAGGCACTTTCCAAGTGCATCTAGTACACATTCTAGACCGAAAAATCAAACAGCTCCGTAACTGAGCCATAGGGCTTGTAAAGGTCCAATGGACCTAGTACGGTCCTGAGGAGGCTACTTGGGAGTATGAGGATGCAATGCGGGAAGAATACCAGCATCTTTTTTAGGCTTTTTGAAATTTTGTTGTACATGGGTACATGATGCACTGAGGATAGTGCATAAATAAGTGGAGGCGATTATAATATCCCTAGGCCGAATCCAATTGTAATGTAAATGAAAATGTACTTAAGTTGGTGAGTTGTTTGATATCATTTTTTATGCACATTCCATGGCATAGTGGGCGCAGGTACTGCGCAGTGAAATGATGAAGTGTGCACATTCGAGGATACCATGTGCATCATCTTAAGTGCGTGTGATTGTGAGGCCAGTGAGCCTTTGTGTTTATACTATGTTTTGTAGGCTGGTGAGCTAGTTTTTATAAGCTATGATGCTTATGTTGTGATTAGGCCAGAGAGTCTAGATGTTAAAGGCTAGTGCACATGTTTTGTACATGTCTCATAATTAATATAAATACATTTTTGTGTGCATACCAACCATGATAAAAGAGATGGGGGACTAAACTCCACTATTTAGGGAAAGAGAGGGGCTAAGTTAAGGGAAGGGGCTAAGCTAGGGAGATTAAGCCAAAAAGGAATGTTTTATTAATATCTCTTTAATATAAAGTATGGATAATTATTTAATCCTAAGTTCTAAAGTTGGGTACAAGTGGGCCAAAGTATCCCCCAACATGACATGTGTCAAGTTGGGGACATGCATACATATTGTTGGGGCTTAGTTCATTCCTATCATATTTCCCCTCATTCCTTCCATCATTCAGTCATCCAGTCAATCATCCATGAGCATGCACACACCCATTGAGATATCTTTCATACATTCATGACTCTACCTGAACCTGTATCCATAGCCATTTAGTGTTGGTGTGTCTGGTTAGCTTGGGAGTTGGACTGAAGAAGTGGGTTGTCAGGCCCGTGAGAAATTCTCTGGGTGAGAGAATTGTTGGGGATTTATTTCCTAAAGGTGATGAACTACAACTACAGTTCTTTGAGACTTCCTGTCCGGCTTGGTGTTGAAGCCTAGAAAGGAAGTGGGGCAGAGCAAGGACTATTGAGCAGAGAAGGGGCACACTTCCTGGGTGGGACAAGCATGTGGGGAATGAGGGACTGTAGGCTGTTAGTTGAGTGAGCTCTTGTGACAAAGTCTTTCCTATTGTCCATGATCCTTTAGCCTGGATAGGAATCTCTTTACCCGGGTGGAGTTTAGTCCTAGCTCAGGGGTGACTCATTGTTGAGAGTGATGAACAGTGTGGTCTAAGGCTGGGAGGTTCATGGAAGGTCTGCACATAGTTAGTGATAATCTCACAAAGATAAGTGTCAATTGTGTAATAAATTTACACGTTGCATTCTTATTTACGTGTTTTATTTTATGGTTTTATCCTATGCGTGATTATGACTATCTGTATGTTTATGGGTATTTCATGTATATGTTGCATGTCTATGTTATTTTTATTTCAGTGTGAATCGATGCATTTACAAAATTTATTTGTCTATTTACGTTTTACATGTAAAGATTCTGCAAGTGTTCTGTGTGCATATGTTTTAATTGCATGCAGTTAGAAAAAATTTATGTGGCATAGCTCAGTTGGTTGCTGGGTGCGTTATAGTATGTTCCACAAAGAGAACAAGAGAGTTCTCTGGCATAGCATGGGCCAGCATGGATGGTTGGGGATATTACAAGTTTAAGGAGGAGGCTCGTTTCAGAGAGATGATTCGAGATGAGATAGTTGACGAGGAACAAAAACAAAAATTTAGGGGCTTGACACTATAGAAACTCCTTCATAAGGGTGGGTGTGTTACAAATTGGTATCAAAGCATGGTTACAACACTTGGCCTGTTTGGGCTCATGGATGATTTGCATAAAGACCAAATTAAAGATTTTAAAGGGCGATATCCTACCTTAATCCCTTCCTAAAAAGTTTGGTTAAGCCCTTATTATAGAAAAGAATGACAACTTACTATTGTGTGTTTATGTATTTAATAAATTGAATTACGTGTTGGTTATGAACTAATATAATGTTATCTAACAACAAGTGTTTTTTGTGCACTCAAGTGGTCGATCAACCGCGGGAAACTGCAATCATATAGAATGGTGATGTGCCACAAAGTGGGGGATGTATACCACAATAGAGACAAAGATTCTGATGAGAGGAGGGTGGTAGAGACCCCTCCGGATCTAGATGAGACTGTAAGGAGTCTCATGAACGAATTACATAGCTTCAAGGTCGACAACGAGGGATTGATAAAAGAGTAAGAGAAGCAAACAAAAATCAATGCATTCTTGCTATAGAGTTTATCTGAGATACCAATACAACTGCAACATGGACCTGACACCAGTCATGTGGGCTGATGACAGACAAAGAGGAGTCGAATTCCACCTGAGATACGGAAAGGTGGCCCTTTAATTGGCTGCACTGGGAGGAGTACCTCGAGAAAGGTCCAACCTGGAGACAGGGGACAAGCATTAGATGAATCTTTGGAAAGGAAATTGGTGACTCAGAGGGATCTTCTAGTAGTATAACTAGTTCACATTCTCAAGGAAAATGGAAGAAATGAAAGCATTCCAAAATTCATAATCTCAAAGAATTCAGGAAGGCCAAACCAACCTCTTTGGACGGTGAGATTAAGAAAGGAGAGGAGGTGGAGGCTCGACTTCTTAGACTAAAGAATTATTTCAGAATCCATGACTTCTCTGAAAACTTGAAGGCCTGAGTACCCACTTTCAACTTGAATGGAAAGGATTCCCTTTGGTGGAAAGACCTTAAGAATGTAAAAGGGATTCATGAAGACGGCCTATATTGGGAACGGTTTGAGAAATAATTAAGGAAGAAGTATTTGTCGGAAAAATATTTTGACGAAAAGACTAAAGAGTTCTATGAACTCAAGCTGGGACAAGTCACCATAGAGGAATATGCCATCAGATTCCTTGAGTTGCTGAGGTATGTACCCTATATAAAAGTAGAAAAGGAAAAGGTGAAACTATTTATCAGTGAGATAACTAAGGACTATCAAAATATAATTGAGTTTGAGGAGCCAAAGACCTTAGAAGACGCTATCTGAAAGGAAAGATATTGTTATGAACATCTTGGGATTCAGACAGAACCTCGCGAAGGATGGAAGCAAAAGAATAGTTTGGGGTTCCAGAAAAAGGGTTTTAAACCCCCAATATTTAAAAAATATAAGAAGGATTCAAGGATGCACTTTCCTACCTGAAGTGTACGCCAGAAAAATTTCCCCTCCCAGAAAAGAAATAAATCTTTTGGATCAATGCTAGGAAAGACTGATAACCCAAAGAAAGAACCCTTGAAATTTTGGGGTTGTGGAGAAGAACATCTACTGAGGGACTATCCACATAGAAAACAAAACAATAGGAGAATTTACAATGTCCAAGAAGCTACCACCGTCAATAACATGGCCAGGAGTATGCCATGAAATTATGCATTTGTGGATAATAAATAAGCCAACCACCAAGCTTCAGTGGTGGATATGGAAGGTATGATCGCCAACCATCTAGTATCTATTTTAATTGACCTTGGTTCAAATTTGAGTTATGTGGCCCCTCAGGTTGTTGATAAGTGTAAATTAAAGCCACATAAACATGCTAAGCCATGGTTGGTATAATTAGCCACTGGCACCAAAAGAAAAATAGCGGAGGTTGTAACAGCCTACCAATTCACTGTGGATGGATTTCACACCCAAGATAACCTTAACATAATTCCCCTAGGATCGTATGACCTATTGATTGGTATGGACTGGCTAATTGCATATAAAATTAAGATGGATTGTCACCACAAAACCTTAGAATGTGTAAATGAAGAAGGAAGAAAGATAAACCTCCAAGGGATTCAGAATCCTGTCTCAGTGAGACGAGTATCATACCTTCAAATGAAAAAGTATTGTAGAAAGGGATGTCCTCTATATGAAATACAGGTGTTGGAAACTGTTGAGGATGACAGACCAAGCCTATAAGACCACCCCATACTAAGAGAGTATAGATATGTGTTTCCAGAAGAGGTATTGGGTCTACCTCTGAGAAGGGACATTGACTTCTCAATAGAACTTGCACCTGGAGAGGTACTAGTATCTAGGACCCGCTATAGGATGAGTACACTCGAGCTAGTTGAACTCAAACTACAGCTAAAGGAAATGATGGAAAAAGGCTACATCCGGCCTAGCATGTCTCCATAAGGAGCACCAATCCTTTTTGTGAAGAAGAAATATGGTATATTCCGATTGTGCATAGATTATAGATAGCTCAATAAGGTAACCATAAAGAACAAATAACCCTTACCCATAATCGATGACTTGTTAGATCAATTGGGGGGTGCTTCCATTTTCTCAAAGATTGACTTGAGGTTTGGATACCATCAAGTCTGAATCAAGGATGAAGACATCCACAAAACCACCTTCAGGACAAGATATGGTCACTATGAATTTGTATTAGTACCATTTGGATTCATCAATGCCCCTGCCACCTTTATGTGYTTGATGAACAATGTATTCAACAAATTCCTAGACAAGTTCGTATTGGTTTTTATTGACAATATCTTAATCTACTCCAAGAATAGAGAGGAACAYGAGGAACATATTATACTTGTACTTCAAGTGCTAAGAGAGCATCATCTCTACACCAAATTTAGCAAGTGTGACCTTTTCCAGAAGCAAATACATTACTTGGGCCATGTCATATCTGAAGAATGGGTAGCAGTAGACCCTSACAAGATTAGATCCATCATGGAATGGCCTACCCCAAAGGATGTTTCGGATATCATATCATTTATGGGTTTAGAARGATACTATAGGAGGTTTATAAAAGTGTTTTCCAAGATTGGTTGTCCAATCACTACCCTCCAGAGGAAGGGGGTTAAATAATTCATTTGGACACCAGAATGTGAAGAAAGGTTTTAGTTGCTAAAACACCTTCTGACTCATGCGCCCGTGTTGAAGATCATTGATCCCGATAATGACTTCCTCCTGTGCACATATGCCTGCAAGGAAGGACTCGGAGGAGTCCTTATGCAAGAAGGAAGCATAGTTTTCTATGAATCTTGAAAATTGAATGAGCAAGAAGTCAACTATGTGATTTGTGATCTAGAGTTGGCCACCATAGTGCACTCTTTGAAAATGTGGAGGCATTAACTCATGGGTAGGAAATTTGTAGTTATTATAGACCACTACGGATTGCGACACCTGTTTGACCAACCAAAACTATATGCTAGACAAGCTAGGTGGATGGCCCTCAACGAGTTTTATTTCGAAATCAAACATATCAAAGAAAAGGAAAATAAGGTGGTTGATTCCCTTAGAAAAAGTATGAAAACAATTCACCTGGTAGAAGTGAGCAAGTGCGAGACAAATGTCAGGGAAAGAGTCAGGAATGCACAAGAAATAGATGTATTCTTCCAGACTGTGACCTCATACCTAGAGCAAGAACTCATAGGGATAAAGTATGAAGGATACTAGATTCTAAATGGAGGTCTATTGACTTACCAAAACAGACTATATATTCCAAGTTGTGATGACTTGAAGAGGTTCATAATGGACAAATTTCACAAGAGACCATACATCGGCCATTTGGGCTATCATAATATGGTCACGGACACCAAGAAACAATTCTATTGTCCTAGATTGAAGAAAGACATAGTTGAGTATTTAGCTAAATGTCTAGAATTCCAGCAAGTTAAAGAAGAACACCAGTGCCCAATAGGATTATTACAACCTCTACCAATCCTGGAATGGAAACGGGAGACCATCTCCATGGATTCATCACCGGATTACCAACATCGTCCAGGAATAATGACACCATCATGGTAGTTGTGGATAAATTGAGCAAGTCCGCTCATTTATTCCCTTCAAATCAACTTGCAAGGTAATAGATATTGAAAACATATTCATGACGGAGATATTCAGACTACATGGCATGCCTAAGGAGATCATGTCTAACAGAGACACAAAATTTACCTCAAACTTTTGGAAATACTTAATGGCTGGTCTGGAGAACAAATTATTGTTTATCATAGCCTATCATTCTTAAACCAATGGACAAATGGAAAGAGTGACCAAATATTAGAATACATGCTAAGGATGAATGTAATGCATCAACCTAAAAAGTGGGAAGACTACCTGCCACTGGTGGAATTTGCCTACAACAACGACTACCAAGAATCACTAAAGATGAGCCCTTTTGAAGTCCTCTATGGTAGGTCATGCAACACTCTAGTTAGTTGGAGTAATCATGTGAAAAAAATTACGATTGAACCCGACATGTTGAAATAAAGGGAACAACAAGTGATTCAGATAAAGCAAAATCTGAAAATCGCTCAGACTAGACAGAAAAGTTATGCCAACAGAAAGAGAAACCCCAAAGAATTCAAGACGGGAGACCACGTCTATCTCAGAGTTAGGCCCAGGAAGAGTTTCCTAAGGATGGGATATTTTTTCAAGTTGTCACCTCGGTATTGTGGACATTTTGAAGTTCTATATAGAGTGGGACCTATATCCTATTGGCTAGCACTTCCTCCCACAATAAAAGAACATAATGTTTTCCATGTTTCATTGCTAAAGAAATGTGTACATGATTCTAATCATATAATTGAATGGTCTGTGATCCAGGTGGAACTAGAGGGAGAATTCTTGCCAAAACCTCAATGCATACTAGATAGGAAGGAAACCCCACTTAGGAACCAAACCATTGCACAGGTCAAGGTGCAATGGAAACACTTTAGACTAGATGAGGCCACATGGCAAATGGAGGATGCCATGACATAGGCATACCCATTTTTGTTCACTTCTATACATCCAATACATTTTAATAGATAGAACATCGAGGATGATGTTGCTTTAAGGGGGAGGGAATTATGACACCCTACTTCCCCCAATTTATAAATATAACTATAAATGGCCAAAAAGACTATGGCAACTTTATATGTGTGAATATTGATTCGATGGACCTTTGTTTGAAAGGTAAATGAATGTGAACCTAATTGGAAGGGGGGTGTACTTAGAAATACCATGAATGTTATACGAAGAAAGGGTGAAGGGGACTAGGAATGGTTGTGTTAACCTTCACCAAACCAATGCTTACTGAATTTAATTTCTCAGGACCAGAACCGTCCTCTGACCTAGAAATGAATTATAGTTAGGATGGTGGGTGGGAATACCTCCTCAAGAGTTAATGAGGGATGGGGTCTGTAAGCACTCATCCGTAAGGCTTCCATAATTGAACACTGACTGGGAATTCAGGCCACACACGACCCTGCTAAAAAAGGCAAGGAGGGAAGGTGTGGTGGGGAGAGGGGAAAAAGAATATTCCTGTGAAGAGTGGAGAGACGAAAAATGAATCTAGGTGATTCAAGGAATAATGGAAAACTAAGCGTTCTGGACACAGGAAATGGCAGAGAAGGTTATGATACAAGCTGATAAATGAGGCTAGTCCTCCTTGCTTGGTATCATGTAAACCATTGCCAGGATCATGCGGGAAGAGGAGAGTAACCTCTGTCCCTATTGTGGCTGAGCGAGAAGAAAAGGTTGCGTTGTAGAGAATCGTGGTCTAGCTCGGGGGTGGGTAGTGGTAAATCCTTTTGGAGTGACTAAGGCTATGGTTGGGTGGAAATGGGTACCTGTTCCAGTAGTTGCCTCACATTGATTGATTCTGATAAGTATTTTCTCGGCTTTAATTGTTGAGTTAGAATGATGAATGAATTCTTGGTTTTTACACACACACACACACACAGATATATATATATATATATATATATATATATATATATGCATGTATGAACATCTTTGTGTTAAATGGATATGTTATGCGTATGCTTCCATCTCCTTGGGAACTCACACTTCCCACTGATAAATAGTATGCCCAGATTCACTCTGGAGGACTTCCCGGGCGTAAGTCATAACATGGTCGAGATAGGAAATATCATGTAGATTTGAAACCATCCCTCTGAAGAGGATAATTTCCCCTGACCCCCTTTCCATGTGAATTTCCAGGCCCAAGTCCATAACTCATTCGGGGTGAGAACTCAGGAAAATAGTGATATGAAAATACCAAAAGTGAAATATTTTCCTTGTCTGAAGAGAGGATGGTCGAGATCCATCTGAAAGGAGCCAAGGGTTGTCATGGCCATTGGCTATGGGAAAGCGCGTAGGAGTTAACCCCTCTAGCCCCTCGAATCCACGAGTTCAAAGTTCACGTATCGGGAGAATTATGGGTTGGTGTGATCAAAACCTATGAAACCCGAAATCATGAAGTAACATGGGTCATTGATCTATGGATCCTTCGGGACCCACCTTGACCATTAGATCTACGAGTTCAGAGTTCATGTATCAGGAGTATTATGGGTTGGTAAGACCAAAACCTCTAAAACCCAAAATCACGAAGGAACGTGGGTCGTTGTTCTATGGATCCTTCGGGACCCACCTCAACCATTGGATCTGTGATTTCAGAGTTCACACACAAGGAGATAACAGGTCTCGTTCGTCGGATCTATGCGCGGAGGACCATAGCCATGAGATCCATAGGAAAGTGAATGAGGTCTAACCCTTTGAAAGTTCATAGGGGAGTGGAATTTTACAAAGTTCCGAAGTTAATCGGAACCATCCATCATCCGAGGATAGGTGGCAGTAGATCCTAGAGTTCTAGGATTCATACCTCAGAAGATTTACAAGGAGCTGGGTGCCACAACAATCCTAGTCATCCATCAAGACAGTACACGTGGCGAGAGATCAACATTTCGCTGACTTGCAAATCAGGAAGGTCAAAGGTGGAGTTGTGAGAACTCGTGAGGTTCGTACTCGTGAGTTGATATAAACTGTTAGATCATGAGAGGAGTCATGGTCGTCAATCTGACACAAGTGGAGTTTCGGGAATTAGAGGAAGGGATATGGACTAATTTCCAACTTCGCGATATGGGAATTCTCGAAGTGCTCAGAAGATTTTCCCCTAGGTCATAGCGAGGGGTCACATTGATGAGGATTAAGGGAGGAGCTAGCCCGTGCTAGTCTCTAGTTCGGAAGTTCGGAAGTTCGAGAGTCAGGGGAACCAAGGTTGGCTCACATGTAAATGTCTGACATGTGAAGTCATGAAGAGAAAGCCGAAATCCATGCTAGCCCGTGAGTTAGATGAGAGTTACGCAAAATGGTGGAAAGGATGATGACTAGATCTTACTCCCTGGAGTAGAACCTAGGGATGGTACAACCAAGATGAATCCACGTAGATGATGTGTGGTTCTCAGTTAGATCATATTGAAGGATTCGAGAGGTCGCGAGATATAAACCAAGGGTCGGTTTTGCATCTGACCGTAGTTGCAAGAATACTATGGATAAGTTTAAGGAGGAGGCTTGTTTCGGAGAGATGATTCGAGATGAGATATTTGAAGGAGAAAAAAAATGAAAATTTATAGGTTTGACACTATAGAAAATCCTTTAGAAGGGTGGGTGTGTTACAAGCATAATATATAGTTGCAAGTCCATGAACATCCTAGGATAATGGAAGAAGAAATCATGAGGTAGATATCAAGATAATGGGAATGCAGGACAACAGTCTAGGAGGGAAAGCAAGAATAGTATAGGATTGTGGATGCATTCCAGAGGTTTTGAAGATATTTTCACAATAGCATGGAGATGTCAAAGACAAGAAAGACTTAAAAGTGAAATGAATCTCTGTAGAGAGTCAGTAAGGAACCATGAAGAACAAAATGGTTCTATGCATGGTTTTGAATGCAATGGAGATGGTGTCTGACAAGAGTCCATCTCAAGTAGCATAGAGCCATGAGTGACATTTCCAGGGGGTGGAAGTATCACATGAAATTACAATGGTAAATTAAAAATAGTATTAAGTATTTTTAATTAATTCTATGCAACTAGAGAAGGAGGCATATGTGCATCCTTACAGTATGCTATAGATTGGATATGCAAGCCAAGTTTGAGGCTAGATGGCAAGGAGAAGAGATGAGTGCAAGAAAACTCAAATACTAAAGTATTCAGTCAAGAAAGAGCCGAAGTAGTTCAGTCTGAAAAGTAAATGAGTGTTGAAGATCCAAAGTCTATAAGACAACATGATTGGAATTATAATTCATCAAACTATGATTTGGGATAGATGGATCCAAGAAATAAATAAAAGTTGATGGTTAATATCAGTTTCGTATTTGGATGGAAAATAAAAGGAAACCAAGAGTGATTTGGCTAGAAAGTTATTAGGTGATCTAAAAATGAAGAAGACTTGTATTCTTGAAAATATTTGCTAGTTGAATTTATGTGTTAAAAGAAAATGGATCAACTTTGCAACACAACTTTAATAGGATTTACTCATTCAAGATGCATATAAACAACAACATAATCAATGAACATAAAACACATAACATAGCAAATGATAAAGGAGTTCACCCCTCTCTTGGGCTACATTTCCTGGTCCAGCTTCCAATGGATCACTTGTATTATTTGCTCAAAGTGCTCAAAAATGTGCTTTACAATGCTCAAAATGCCAAATAGATTGCTCCAATGGCTTCAGAACGTCCAAAAACCCCTAGATGGGCTTTTTCGACACCTCGTTTGGCCAAAAAATGAAGTAGATAGGCTTCCTAGAAGTCTCCCCTTCAAGCTTGTTGTCTTTGCATCTACAAAACGCACCTCTTCTGGCTCAACCTAGCCCACACGCAATTTAATGTGTAAAAACTTGCCATCGGGCGCAACCACACAACCGGTCCAAACTATCGAACTGTTACGCGCTGGCCCTAACTACCAAGGCCCGTGGGCACATGGAAGTCACATGACTGCGCGCCAACACAACAGGGCTTAAGTTTAAACAACCGTTGGATAACCATATGTCAAACCCACACGCACATGTATAGTGGTCACATGATATGCCAAACTGTGCATATAATAAACAGTTATAATATGGTTACGATGGTAACCACCGTAGCTCTAGTCGCATACAATACAACACATGACCACAGGTCGGGGCTTAGCCCCGGCCTGGTCCACTCCCAAACATACATTAAAACAATGTTAAATATGATACTTTGCATATGCATAACAATGAACATGTGTGGGCATGCCGGTTGGGTAGCCTTTCCCAAAGCTTTACTCTACCCCAGAGGTCACGGGGTCGACTCCTGTTGAGTGCAAAGGTTTTAACCAACAAACAAGCGACATGTGGCAGCCTTTGATTGGGTCACATGCCGCCTTCCCATTCACTGCCAAAAAAATGCATCATATGCCAACTGCCCAATAACTTTCTACCACATCAACATACAACCTACCACGTCATCCATATGATCTGCCACATCATCGTCCGTACGGACTATACAGACTGTACAGTCAACATCCCTTTTTTGCCTGTTTGCCATTTTGAACAGAATGTGATATCTCTCGCTCCTGACACCTTTTTAAACCCAAACAAGTTGCATTGAGTTTGCAACGACGAGGCCTATGCTCTCGTTCGATTTGAAGAGATTCCGAACACTTTGAATTTTTGAGAAAAATTTGATCCCCTGATTACACCTCCCCATTGGAAAGCTTTTGGACCTCCAAAAGACTATTTTTCAGTCTATGTGAAGATGAGGGTATAGTTCCCTCACTCTTCCAACCTCAATCCACTTTGCTTTGCTTGTATTTGTACCTTTAAGACCAACTCGAAGATTCTCAACATTTCCTCGTTTTGAAGTTTGCATTCTCCTGTCAAGAATGGTGTCTTCATGCAGTTCTGTAAGATATTCTGGGGAAAAATCATCTATATAAGGAATGTGAATATGCTCCCCTTGATCATAAATCAACGAAGGCTCATACAATTTCAAATTCTCAACATTAACAACTGCATACATTTGCATATAAGGAGGTAGATCTAAACGAAAGGCATTGTTACCAATTTTGTCGATAATCTTGAAAGAACCATATCGAATCGGTTTCAATTTTTTACCTTCTCCTTTAAGCCTCTCCTTACTGATGTAAAGCCAAACTTCATCTCCAACTTGGAAATTGTGATCAACATGATGCTTTTTATGTCTCGTCTTATACTTGGCTTGACTCTTTTCCAACTGCTCTTGCACCATTTGATGTATCGACTGAATTTGTTCAATGAGATTTTATGCCCTATCAATGTCATATTGACCATCAATAGAAATGTCCTTCCCAAAGATAAAATCTAATGGATATTTGGGCAAATAGCCAAAACATGCTTCAAATGGTGACGTTTGAGTTGAAGAGTTCTTAGCACGATTGTAC
>ML777242.1:2192675-2215539 GCA_009831015.1 Picea engelmannii | reverse complement strand
TTTAATATGATTTAATCATTCAAGATGAATATAAACAACAGCATAATCAATGAACAGAAAACACATAACACAACAAATGATAAAGGAGTTCACCCCTCTCTTGGGCTACATCTCCTGGTCCGACTTCCAATGGATCATTTGTATTATTTGTTCAAAGTGCTCAAAAATGTGATTTACAATGCTCAAAATTCCAAATAGACTGCTCCAATGGCTTCAGAACATCCAAAAACCCGTAGTTGGGATTTTTCGGCACCTCATTTGACCAAAAAATGAAGTAGATAGGCTTCCTCGAAGTCTCCCCTTCAAGCTTGTTGTCTCTGCATCTACAAAACACACCTCTTCTGGCTCAACCTAGCCCACACGCAATTTAAAGCATAAAAAATTGGCACCGGGTGCAACCTCACAACCGTTCCAAACTTTCGAACTGTTACGCACTGGCCCTAACTACCAAGGCCCGTGGGCACATGGCAGTCACATGACTGCGTGCCAACACAACAGGGCTTAAGTTTAAACAACCGTTGGATAACCGTATGTCAAAACTGCACGCACATGTATAGTGGTCACATGATATGCCAAACCGCACATATAATAAACAGTTATAATATGGTTACGGTGGTAACCACCATAGCTCTGGTCGCATACAATACAACACATGACCACGGGTCGAGGCTTAGCCTCGGCCCGGTCCACGCCCAAACATACATTAAAACAATGTTAAATACAATACTTTGCATATACATAACAAGGAACATGCATGGGCATGCCGATTGGGTGGCCTTTCCCAAAGCTTTACCCTGCCCTGGAGGTCACGGGGTCGACTCCTGCTGAGTGCAAAGGTTTTTACCAACAAACAAGTGACACGTGGCGACCTTTGATTGGGCCACATGTTGCCTTCCCATTCGCTACCAACAAAACACATCATATGCCAACTACCCAATAACTATCTGCCACATCATCATATGGCCTGCCATGTCATATGTACGGTCTTCCACGTCATCATCCGTACGGACTGTACAATCAACATCCCTTTTTTGCATGTTTGCCATTTTGAATAGAACGCGATATCTCTCTCTCCCGATGTCCGTTTGAACCCAAATGAGTTGCGTCGGATTCAAAACGATGAGGCCTACTCTCTCGTTCGATTTGAAGCGATTCCGAGCACTTTGAATTTTTGAGAAAAATTTGATCCCCTGATCATTAGGTCAAAAATAATCATGCACAGTGGTTATAGGGAAGAGCTCATGAAGATTCAAGAATCCATAAGAATTCAAGACTTTTAGGATAAACAAGGAAAAGTGATACAGGGAGAAAGAAGTTGATGCAATTATTGTAGCAACAAGCATGCTATGGCTTGTTGGGACATCCATAAAGTGAGAATGCTTGCATGTTTTCAAGTGTTGCTGATAATGTTGTTGCATATGGAAGGAAGCAACCGGAAGTTGGAATGTTGATTATAAGACTGATAAAGAGGCATGAGAGCTTCTATTGTCATCAATTAATCAAGTAGCATTAAATTCGTTTAATGGCAGCCATGAAGGTAAGTATTACCCTTTTGAAATTATGTTGCATAATTGCCAAAGGGAAATTTAGGTAAGAATTTTCCCAAATTGAATTTTTATAATATGCAGTATGGTATTGTTTAAGTGCATTAACAGGAATAAGTTACCATTAGGTGTGGTAAAATATAGAGGCATGTTATAGTTATCAAATTTTTTTATCTTTTGAATTCACACACTAACATAGTATAATTTCATGTTAATTTTCCTATGAGGTAATAACCAAAGAAATAAAAGATGAGAACTTGTTATAGGAATGATGCTAGGAAAGATAGTCATGTATGAGACCAGGACATGGTTGGATATGGAAAGGTATGGATATAGAAAGGTTAAGTACCACACAATTCCCAATGAGCTTCCTACCTTTCAATAAAACTTGGACTGCAACCTTTTTTCTAACACTAATAAACACCACAAAATTGTATTCTTGGTGTAGTGCTCGGGTCAAAGAGGAAGGCATCCAAGTAGTTGAGACGACAATGGGAAGTGTGTGGAGAATGTGTCAAGACATTGGCCAGATTTCCAAATTATGAATGGTGAGATAGACTTAGATAAAGATCATTTTGAAAATCAATGCAAAGGTGCATTGAATAAATAGCCATTGAGAGTTTCACTCATGTCTAGTAAGTGGCAGAGTTGCACTCATACACTATAGAATTGTATACTTAAATGCAATTGTTGAATGCATTTTATGATTTCATGTATATATGTTATGAATGGAAATAATTATACTAATGTATGAAATGTTGCTAACTCACGGAGTTGAGAACATTCCAGGAACTGTTAGACATTGCAACAGGAAAATTGCAAGTCAGGTAGTCATAGGAATAGTGACTACAAAAAATTTTATGTTCAGAAAATTGAAGTAATGAACTTACTGTTATTAATTGCGAATAGACATATGCATAGAATGATGAGTCATTCTATTTAATAAATTCATTGGTAATTGTGATTGGAATTCTAGGTGTAAGCAATTCTAAGATCATTGCATAAGTTTTTTGTACATATTGCAATTAAAATATGATGTACATGAAATACTGATAATTTGTTGGTTGTGTGCAAGATAGAATCATTGAATGAAAAACGGTATTCAACATGGTGCTTGCTGAAAGACAAAATGAACACTACATCCTATTATTGCAAGAATTATAATATATATATATATATATATATATATATATATATATATATATATATATATATATATATATATATATATATATATATATATATATATATATAATTATGATATAGAATTTCATATTTTGGGAAAAGTCGAATTTCTTATAAAATTAATTTGATTTCTAAAATGGAATTTTTATAATTTTTTCTCATGATAACTGCATGTGTGTGATGTAGATAAGATAATATTGATTAAAGTTGGAATGTTGGGAAATAAAAAATACTATTGAGGACACTAAAGCCCTATAATTGTAGAACCTTGGTGGGGTTCTAGTAATGGGATAACACTCTCCTTGTCTATGAAAGTCTTGGAAAGATGGATCGTTGAAGGATTGTGTAGTAGAGAAGGGATTACTAAGCCTGAAAGGGTGAGTGAAACAAGGAGGAGGAAACCCAAGGATGTTTATGGCATGGTAGTTTCCATAAGGAGGGTGTGTCAAATGGAATAGTGAGTTGAATTATTTCTGGAAGAAGCTCTATGGGATAGAGAAATTGATTTCCAGTTGTAGGATGAATACCAGAATTGGTTTTGGAAAGTAGAGCACGAGATGGATATCAAGATTCCTATGGCTAAGTCTTGGATATTTTAAAATAATTTGAATGGTACATGGTATATAATTCACTGAGGACAGTGCATAAATAAGGGGAGGGGATTGTAATACCCCTAGGATGAACCCCAAATTGTAAATGTAAATGGGAAAATGATTATAAGTTGGTGAGATGTTGATATAATTTTGCATGTACCTTCCATGGTATATTGTGCACATGTACTGTGCGCTAAAATGATGAAGTGTGCACATTCCAATATACTGTGCACAACAAACTTAAGTGCACGTGATTTTGAGGCTAGAGAGCCTGTGTGTATATGTTTTTTTGTAGGCTGGTGAGCCAATGTATTATAAGCCATAAGGATTATGTGATGATTAGGCTGAAGATCCTAGAAGCTAAAGGCCAATGAGCCTATTTTTGTATATGTCTTATCATTAATATAATACATCGTTGCATGTAGATCGAACATGATAAAAGAGTATGGGGGACTAAACTCAACTAGTTAGGGAAAGGGTTGGATAAAAGCTAAGGGTAAGGGGATAAGCTAGGGAGCTTAAGCTAAAAAGGAATATTATATTAATATTCCTTAAAGTTTAAAGCATGGATGATTATTTTATTCTAATTTCTAATTATGGGGAAAAGTGGACCAAAGTAGCTCTTAACACGACAATTGTCGATTTGGGAACATGCATACATATAGTTTTGACTTATTTGATTTTTAAGGATTCAGTCATTCATTCCATCATCATTCACTCACTCATTGAGTTGTCAACCATACCATTATGTTACTATCATTGTACATGTACCTTTATCAGTACCATACCCATACATGTACATGTACTGAGCTGGATTGAAGAGGCATTTTTTCAGGCCCTTGGGATACTAAAGAGGTAGGTTGTCAGACCTATGAGCAATTTCTCTCTAGGTGAGAGAATTGTTGGGAATTGATTTCGCAAAGGTGTTAAACTACAAATACAGGGCTCTAAGACATCCTGTCTGGCTTGTTGTTGAAGCCTCAAAAAGAAAGTGGGGAAACCAAGGGACTATTGAGAAGAGAAAGGGAACACTTCCTGGGGTGGGACAAGCATGTGAGGAATGAGGGAATGTAGGATGTTAGTTTCAGTTGGAACCTGTGACAGAGTCTTTCATGTTGTCTGAGATACATCAGCTTGGTTAGGAATCCCTTTACTCGGGTGGATTTTAGTCCCATCTCGGCGGTGACCCACTGCTGAGAGTTAAGAGTAGTGTGGTCTAAGGATGGGAGGTTCGTGGAAGGTCTGCATGCAGTTGGGGATAATTTTACCAAGATAAGTGTCCATTTTGTGTTAAATGACATGATGCATTACTATGTATGAGATTATTTTTATGGGTATTTCCTATCTATGTTGCATGTATATGTTTACTGTTATTTCCATATGAATATATGAATTTACAGAATGTATTTTTCTGTTTTAATTTATATATATAAATTTTCGCAAGAGTTTCTATGTGTTTATGTTTTAATTTGCATACAATTCGATTTTTTTTACGTGGCATAGCCCAGTTGGATGTTGGGGATGTTACACTATGGTATAAATGACTTAGAAGAATTACTAACAAGATACGAAGATGAAGTGTTAGAGAATCATAGGCTCTTAGTCCTGGACATTGCACTCAAAGAACAACTTACAATATGGTGGGGTGGGCACAAAGAAACAAATAAGGACTAGTACCAATGTAAGGGACTTCTACAAATTAGATTCAATGCAAAGCAGGGGAGCAATAATATGCATAGATATGATGGACATGGGACACCAATAGAACATTTGGAGAGATGTAGAACGCTATGGAGGATGACACCACCAAATAAATGGCCTCATCACTTCATCCATACATTAGAAGGAATTCCATAAAATGGGTATGTAGACCAGGAACTGCGTAGAGGTACTGAAGAATGGAAAAAATTACAACAAAATTTTATAGTAACCTTCTCATTCGAACATGAGAACCCAAAAATTGATTCAACACTCAAACAAATTAGAGGTGTGGTCTTTATTGATGAACCATAGGTTGAACTCATGACAGAGTAGCAACAACAACATAGACAAACAATCAAGGAACTACTATCATGCTATCATGTGGAAGAAGAAGCACCATATGAAGATGACCCACACAATATTCATATTACATAAATTGAGGGAGAATGAGAGGTGGAAGGTACATCTTTGGAATCATAAGTATTTGTTTCAACTATCAAGGTAAAAAATGTCAACATTGGGACAATTGAGAATCCCAAAATGACAAGTATTGGAGACTATTGGGATGAACAAATAGTGGAAAGAATAACAAAGTTATTGCATGAATATAGTTACATGTTCCCAAAAAAGTTTACAGAGATGAAAGGCATAGAAGGATATCTAGGAGAGATGAATATACATCGCAAACATGAGGCTAGATTTATCAGACAAAGAACTTATAGACTAAATCCAATATATAAGAAGAAAGTGAAAGAAAATATTGATAGAATGTTAGAAGCTAGAATTATTGAACTAGTAGAAAAATCTGAATGGATAAGCCCTATGGTAGTGAAAGAAAAAAAACAAGGGGGGATAAGGATTTGTGTAGAAATGAGGAAACTTAATGATGCTTGCCTACATGACCCTTTTCCCACCCCTTTCACAAATGAGGTATTAGAGAATATGGGAGGACAGAAGGCACACTCATTTACAGATGGATTCTTAGGTTACCATAAGATAAAGATAGCTCCAGAAGAAAGGTACAAACCTACTTTTACCACATAATGGGGATCCTACCAGTACACAGTCATGCCTTTTGGGCTGAAGAATGCACCAACTATATTTTCAAGGGTAGTAATAGCCTCTTTTAAGGAGTTCATACATCAGTTTTTAGAAGTATATCTGGATGATTGAATTGTATACAGTCTATTAAAAAACCATGTGGAGGTGTTAAGGCTGATGTTGGAAAGATGCAGGAAGTGTCAAATATCATTGAATATCAAGAAGTGCATCTTTGGGACACCTTTCCGAATACTGTTGGGACACATAGTCTACAAACAAGTATTGCTAGTAGATCCTACCAAGATTGCAATTATTGTCAATTTACCACAAAAATTAGTGCGCCAGTTGAGAGAAACATTGGGACATACATGCTACTACATAAAATTTATAAAAGGGTATGAACAGATCACTATGCCAATGGATAAATTATTAAAGAAGGATACTAAATTCCAATGGAATGAGGATTGTCAACAAGGTTTGAACACCCTAAAATAACATATGGTAACAACAACTATTCTAGTATTCCCATATTGGGAAAATACATTCTGTGTGCATGTCAATGTATCAACTATAACACTCAGATAAATTTTGGTGCAACCAAGAGAAGGGGATTTGGATCATCATATAGCATTTGCAATCATAAAAATGTTTGAATAAAAGTACAAATACAACACTACAGAAAGAGAAGGAATAGATATGGCCTATGCACTTTAAATTTTTATAGATTACTTATTGGGAGGATTTGTAGATGGATACTATTATTTCAGGAATTTGATTTTGAAGTGATAGTCAAACCAGGGAAGCTGACTGTAGGACCTGATCATCTGTCTAGGGTAATGAATGGAGAGGAACCTACCAACTTGGAAGATAACTTGCCTGATGTGTAGTTATTTTCAGTCCAAATAGTCGATGAATACTTTGTTGATATTATTAAATACTTGAGTACAAGGATTGTGCCACAAGAGTTTAACACTATGCAAAGGAATAATATGGTAGTCAGAGGTATATACTATCAATTGATTGTAGGACACTTATACAAAATGGGCATAGATAACATTTTGTGAAGATGCGTACTAGAGCATGAAAGGCTTAGGATTTTGGGAAAATATCATGAGGGAATAGCCAAAGGACATTATGCAGCAAACGATACTGCATAGAAGGTATTGTGTGTAGCAATATGGTGGAAAACAATTCACATATCTGCTAAGGAATATTTCCAAATATGTGATGTCTGTCAGAGGGTTGGTAAACCTAATAGAAGGGATGAGATGCACCTACGACCACAAGTAAATTTGTAGGTTTTTGGAAAATGGGAAATAGGATTTGTGGGACCAATTAATCCACCATCAAAAAGTTCAGGAGAAAGATATATAATTGCTTCAACAAAATACTTAACAAGATGGGCAGAAGCAACACTAGTAAAAGACTGCAGCGTAGAGACAACAACACATTTCTTGTTTGAGTAAGTGATCACTAGATTTGGTTGTCCAGGGACTTTGATGAGTGACCAAGGAACTCACTTTATCAACAACACTATAAAGGATATGACTAAATATTTTGAAGTATATCATCAGAATATTACACCATACCATCCTCAAGAAAATGGAATAGTAGAACCCTTCAATAAGATTATGGAGAATGCTCTGACAAAGATCTGCAATATCAACAGGGATGATTGGGACTTGAAAATACCAACATTACTATGGGAATACAGTACTACATGTAAGAATATGACAGGACAAACACCATTCAAGTTAGTGTATGGGAAAGAAGCAGTGGTACCATTGGAATTCCTGGTACCTAGTCTACGCGTAGCAACAATCACCAACATAATAGAAAGAGGTGCAGTGAAGGAGAGGTTGAATAAACTAATGGAGATGGAGGAGGATAGGATTCTAGAATGATTTCATAAGGAAGTATAGAAAGAAAGAGACAAATATTGGCATGAGAGGTAGATCAAGAGGAAGAGTTTCAAGGAGGGAGATCTAGTGTTGCTTTATGACAGTGAATTTCTTTAGCATCCAAGTAGATTCAGAATGCATTGGCTGGGGCCATATGAAATTAAGACTTTCATACATCGGGGAGTTGTACAACTAAAATATTTGGGAGCCATAGAACTGAGAGGAATGATCAATGGAAGTTGACTGAAACTGTATAGGAACAGTCGACCTCCTAGCACTTAAAACTTATAGCACAGTAAGAAAACATGTACATAGTGTATTCTAGTGGAAGTTAATATAGAGAAAATGAGAAAAAAAAAAAAAAAAAGGAGAAAAAGAAGGAATAACAAATACAGAAATAGAAAAGACAGAAAATACCAAAATACTGGAAAATACAAAGTGTAGCAGAAAGTGGACTCAGCATGACGAAAGGGATAATGTCCATGCACAACAAATGGGAGACATACTGCACACTAAGGAAACTCTATATCAAAAATATGTCACACTATCGAAACACTCAGTGCACTGGAAAAGTGATTAACGGTCAGAAAAAGAAAAAAAATTAAAAATGACAGTTACGGAAAAAAGATGGCAACCAGTGGCATTTATGAAATTGAATGGAACGTACTCATAAAGCATCATTTCATTAATCACAACGAGGGAATCTTCTCCGAGAAGTTTCATGACATTTTACATATAAAGGGGAAACGCAGGGAACATAAGACTTATTGTGAAATCATGAACTTGTAGTGATAGAGAGCATGCAAAGCATAAGTGAATTGACGAAGAACACACTGCGAACCAGCTGGAACCCATTCAGAAAAACCTTACCAATATCCACAATGGCACCATCAAATATGGGTGCACCGAGTCAAGAAGGGAGGAAAATCATAAGAATTGTTAGGGTACCATATGAAACCACGGAGGCCGAACAAAAAACTACCCAAACCAAGGAATTCATCGGTGTGGAACTGATTAATTCACCATATGAAGAACCAACAAGCCCTACACTGCTAGTGGAAGAAACACAACCCCCAACAACAACGACCATGGAAATTGACCTGCATAATGGTGCATAGGGTCACACTACAAACGACATAGGAACAATACAACAACCTATGAGGGTTGAAGAATACTAATGAACAAATGGAGAATCCAACATGCACACATAGGCTATAGTTCCAATACTACCCAAAGCAAGGTCTACACAGTAGCAGGAGGGTCTGGTGGAAGACATTACCGACCAGCCAAAATCTGATATGAAAATGAGACAAATAAAGGTTGGGACCAATTCAGCCACTAAGAAGAAATGAAAAACAACCAATGGAACCTCCCCTACATGACATTCTGACGCAACCATTGTACTACTGTGCATTCCAGAGGGAGTGAAAACCATGCCAACACTTCTAGGATGTGTGGAGAAGTTGATATATTCAAACTACGACATGGTCAATGCTGGAAAATTCCCTGAGTTTTCATAACATGTATACCTAGAAAGTATAGGGACAGGCCTATTTGGAGACCCAATCCTACAACCACAACCATGGAAAATTGGCCTAGCCAACACAGCGATTGTGAATCTGCTCAAAATTCCCCATTTTGGAAGGGGGAAAGAAGTAAACAACTGTGTCAACTAGTTGACGACCATCCTTCATGGAGGATTCTTATGGATGTAAAAACCCATCTGAATATATGTGGAGCTTATTGCACTCATCACAAGTCTTTCATCAATGGGTGAGAACCTTGCGCAGTACCTGGATGAAAAAAAAAGGAAAAATCCTTGGGCGAAGAGATGAAGAAAACTTATGGCACAGAGAGGGGATCGTGTGGGATTATAATCAAGAGGATCAACAATGCAAAAATGAGGATGGCCACCAACATCATAGCCTACAAAATTCTTAGTAAATTCCATGAGGAGGAAGTCCATGCTGGGGTCGTCGCAGCTGCAACACAGTGCACTAATGGCACTATACTCATCTGGGCCCCGTATCTTTTAAACATGTTCATCTAAGACTAAAAAGACATGCAGGACTTGGGAATAAAGTTCCAATATCCATGGTTACTCATTTTGATCATGCTGATGGGGTGGAGGGAGCTCCTGTAATCTCATTTTTGTGATCGGATAAGTCGTTTCTGTGCAATGCGATACACATCATTGGGGAGCTTGTTGGATACCAAGCATAGAACTGTTAACACATGTACCTTTTCCAGGTACTTCAGCGAGATATAGGAGAGAGTTGTGAACACTTGGAGTATTACTCCAAACATGGTTTCAAAATACAGGGACATAGCCAGCTTCAGAGCGACAAGACATAATATGTGGATCCAAGCACGTAGAGATCTGGAGAAGGAATGGCTACAACTGATATATTACATCACTAAAGACGACATAGAAATTTCAATGAGGGATGGGAACAATGACTGGAGGATTCAAATTTTGACTCAAAAAGTGCCTAAGAGTAAAGAGGTAGACATTGTTGTGCCCAAAAAGTCGACAAAGGCGGGGAAACCTAGTCAGAAGTCAATGTAGCAGAAGATGGGGAGTGAGATGAAGAAGAATACACATGAAGCACAAAAGGAAACTTCCCTAGGAAATAAAGAACAAGGAGTGGGGGCCATTGCGACACAAGAAACCCCCTCGGCATCCACCCGACAAGAGACATGGCCCCCTAAGAGGCCAATAATACATACATAATGGTCACACAAGAAGGAAAAAGTGCACAAACAACTGCCAAAATACACTATCACTGAGAATGATGCAGACCTTGTGGCAGAAAGGGTGCAAGACTGCATAGTGGAATATTTTGAAGAAGCCCAGCACCAGAGAGGAAAAATAAAATACGACCCGACAGGAATAAATAAGGTCATCGAGAATATCAGGTTTGTGCAAAGGCCTGAAAGGGGAATTGAATCCTTCCTTTAAGAAGCAGTAAAAATGAGAAGGACTATGCTGAGAAAGGAGGACACAGTTCAAACTATTTCCCAGGCGAGTCCGACTTTCAGGCTAACAAATAATATGCTACAAATGGATGAAACTACAACACAGATTCCATTGAAGGATATGACACAGGTAGAGCTAGTATTAGCAAGAATACCTACCAAGGAACTGTACAGGATCCAATTCAGTTTCACACAGGAGGTACAATCATGTGCCAAAACATATGCAACAGAACTGCAGGAGACAAGAGATGGAAAGGAAGCCTTGGAATTGGTGATCAAATAGGTCAATTTCGAAACCAAGGAAGAAAAGGAGTGCACATATAGAATTTAACAGGGTGTGACAGCAGTGTACAATCACATCTTTGAGAGTGCGTAGGCAGAGAACACTAGCACAAAAGAGAAACTCAAGCTTATTTCCAAAACCATCGAACACTATAGGTAAGAGATAGAGGAATTAAAATAAAATTTGACTCCTACAATTCCTCCTGAGGTGAGAGAGTGGAGGAAACAAGAAGATTCACTTTTTATATCCTCAAATTTTAGAATATTAAATTCTAAGTGAACTTTGAAATAAATTTCCATTTTTGGAAAATTCAGATTTGGAAATTATTTTCCATTTATGGAAAATTTGAAATGTTCTAATTAATTATTTGATGACTATTTGGGAAAATATTTGACTTTCCCAATTGTCCTCTTTTATTTGACACATGTGTAAGACAAACTTTTAGTAAATTAAATGCTAGAAGACAAATGGAACAACCAGGTTAAAAATAGTTGACCATGACTCCATGAGTGGAGAACAAGTTTGAGTTACCTCAACGCTGATTTTTACAAGTGGAAAATGTGGAATTGGACCACTAGCAGCCCCTAAAAATTAGGGATTTGTAAATCTGTGAATTACCCAAGGAGGGAAGGAAAGACCTAGGCACAAGGTTGCATATAAAAACAACATATGGAGGAGGCAGGACGTTGCTTAGTATGTTGGAAGAAAGAAAATATTTGTTGTTATGAGAACTATTAGTGTGAGGAAAATGAATTTATGATCTGTGGATGTTGGGAAAAATAAACTATTTTTTGTTATGAGAATTTTTAGTGTGAGGCAAAGGAATTTATGATCTGTGGATGGTGACTATAGCTAATGAGGATCATTCAGTTTTCCCTTATGGAATCATGGTCAAGCTAGGGGGTGAATAGGTCAAGTGAACTTAGATGTTTTGTTCTATGGTTGGGTGGAACATGGTTGTTCCATTTGTATTCCAGCATCAGGTTTCAGATATGTATCTCAACTTGTATTCTTTGTCAATGTTATATTTATGATTATCATTTGTTAGGAATTATGATCAACTGTGTATACATAAATGGAATCAATTCTTAAGGGAATGAATGATCATGTTTTCCTATGGCTTATCATAGTGAAATGATACTGGAAATATTGGTTATTTGTGATATGATAGTGGTATATATATATATATATATATATATGCATATGCTCATACATAAAGAAATGGTAGAACTATATTTATGTTCCTATTGACCATTGGATTATATATATTTTGAAGTGTTATTAAAATCTGTACATACACAATTATCACAAACAATAGATAGAACAAATAACAGTCTGAATATGTTCTTTATTACCACAAAAATATAGTGATGAATTCAAAGTATCTTGCAACAACAACCATTGTATTCAATCGTTCACTGTTCAAAATATTACAGTCGAAGTACCATAATCCAAACTCCACAACCTCTTATATTGTAAACAAAGCTCTAAGAAGGTGTACACAAAATCTAGTTATAATCAAAGTTAATGCACGCAAGGACATGGAACTTGAATACCTTTCGAGAAAGATGTTTCCTTCATCTGATTTCACCAACTTTCATAACCTGCAAAGGAATAAAAATGAGGATTAACCCCTAAGTTTATGTGTGATAGAGAAGAAAGGGTCGAAGCCCGAAGTTTCAAAGTCCCGAAGACAATCTAAATCGTAGATCCATGGGGGAAAGTGTTTACTATTGGATTTGACCAAGGATGGATCAGAACCATAGAGTTAATCCAAGAGTGGAAGGTAAGAAAGTTTGGAGTTCAACATTCGGGAGAAATAGGGTCTGCTAAGGTGAAATATCCTGAAGCCCGAAGTCCCGAAGTGGCGTGGCCAACTGACTTCACTAGGGATGATGCCAACACATGGGACGTGTGCCCCGTGTCAGTGATTTAAGAACCTTTGTAATATAGAAATGCAGTTAGAACATGATTGGGCTGCATGCCGACTTCGTGCATCCTGCCACATGGCTCTCTAGGTGGTGGCACAAGGTAGTTAAACTTGGCGAAGACGTTAGCTAGATCGGGGTTGCATTATTACGATCTATCAAGATCAATGGATGGGAGGCATTATGAATATTGAATTTGCGAAGAAGATAATTCTACAGGGAAATCCCACAATAAAAACCATATTTTCCCAGAAGAGGCATGTGTCAACATGGGGACAATTGCAGAATGATCGGCGGGTTACTCCAAAACTGCCAACCCATGTCCCCGTAAATTGAAAAATACTAAAGCTTATGTGATGTTTTCAGTATTTATTAGTTCAAGCATGGAGATCGTGGGCCCCAGTGGATGCATGGTGCCTGATCGCAAGGTCCGGAGACTTGGTACTCCAGATGAATTTTGTTACGGTTGTGTTGAGTCCAGAACTTATGAAGTTCGAAGCTAATCTCGACCGTTGATCGAGAAAAGGTACATGGAAATCAATACCACAGTCCAATAACTAAGCACTTTGGAAGGTTGGAGAGTATGGACATCCCAAAACTTTCGAAGCCCAGAGTTTCGTAATAAATCCTAACCTTCGTTTGTTGAGGAATTCATGGACTGTTGATCCACCCCACTTCGTGAAGTTCACCATTTCGGTGTTCGAGAGAAATAAGGCACGAAGTAGAAATATCTTCTGAAGCCAAAGTTTCGAAGCCCCAAATCTCTCAAGGCTCTAGATAAGAACCTATCTAATAGCACCAGGTCACATCCATGGTCACATGCAATTGAGGGATGAAGAAAAAGGGCTAGTGCCCGAAAATTGTGTTAATAGTCGGGCAAGGATTACCAATGTTAGGAATAGGTTTATGTTCGTAGTGCTAGAACAAAACAATATGTTGTGTATAGATATATGTTTGTTACACTATACTAAAGTCATACGCTGTTATGGTATCCATATAACATTCTATATGTTAAACGATTTATATCGTTATGGTTAGTGTTAATGTTATGGATAGACTATATGATAGTCTATAGTCTATTATGCATTGTATTATAGATAGCATGACTGGACGTAGACATGGTAGTTATTCTAAGGGCAATGATAGCCCTAGTCGCAATTTTATTTAATACAAATCAGTGTATGATTCTAATACAATAACGATGATAAATTTGCTATGCATACAATAAAGGAATAAAGATATGTTTAATGGGTTATCTTTGTGTCACTATCAAATGGTGGAGAGTCAAGGAACTTTAATGTCCCCTAATATATATGGGAATTTTGGGGTACATTACAACACTCCAAATGGCAGCAATGGAGGAACAAGTCAGCACAATAGCAATATTGTTTGACATAGAGGCGCAACTATGGACAGGGTTAGATGAGGATGAGTAGGTCCAACAATGGGACCAAGAGGAGGAGAGGATATCTATTATAATGCATGCATAAAATTAATATATGAATGGATCCTAAGAATAATGAAAAGAACCATCATATCAAGGCTTAAGAAGAGGAAAGGAAATCCTAGATCCCCACGTTTCACAAGATTGCAAGCATCTGAGCATTCCAATCACCCATAGAACTATCTCGGGTGAGACTGTGCAATACACTTGTGTGTTGTGCTTCCTTTTGGTTTACAAGGAGGATCGATAGTTTTAGAGGGCTTTCTTGGAATCTTGTTCAGATCTAAACCTAGGTCAGCCCAAGAAGTAGTTAGAGGAGGATATCAACCAACATGTGTCCTTAATGGTTGTGCATATGCAACAAATCCAATATCTGGACCCTCTACTACACATTCTGCCTCAGTTTTAGGTATTTTTATATTTCTTGGATCTTCCTCATCCTGATATTCCTTAGAAACATTATAACATTCTAGTATTTAATGAACTATCACATAATCTTTATGCTCACTACACACATGTACTACATCCATCAACCCTTCTACTGAAATAATATTGTCTCTAATGACCTGTAATGTTGCATAATCTAATGGTGATTCATTTTCAATAGTAAATGTTATCCTAAATATTTGAGTCAAATCGTCCCAGATCATTGTTTCTCTGTGCATTTCTAGTTCCAGGTACCATTTATTGGGGATCATATCCAACATATGTATGAACCTATGCATCCATTCCTTTTGCAGTATCAAAATCCATATCGTTCTACACTGCACAATATCATCTATAGGGTCATTGATGCATGTATACTTCTACGCAATTTACTCAACCTCAGTACCAAATCTAACTTACATGAATGTTTTATGCTACTTTCAGTCTTCTAATCCTTCTTATGTGAAGCCCACCATATGGTTTGAGTGGCCTTTAAGACAACATATAATCCTAACAATATTTGTTGTTTGGGTATCTGTAACTCAAACTCCTTTACAAAAGATCTCATGTCCATCAAACCATCATACTTGGGTGGGTCACATAACTCTATTCCAATCTAGTGAAATGATTGAGTAATGCATGCACACCATCTATTTGATACTTCATGCATACTTTTCTTTGCATTTTCCAAACCTTCATCTGGATATGATGCACATGAGCTAATTCTTCTCCAACTTAGTGTTCCATATGCAGTTGGATTAACGTATTCATCCATTCACGTAGTCATGTTATACAAGTTATCAATTTCATTCCCTTTAGTTGGTTCTATGTACCTCTTTCCTTTTGTCAGATCCAATTGTCTAGTAACCTTCAATTCCCATACTTGGAAGATTATTTCCCTTCTCTTCATATTAATAATCACATGATTTTCAAGTCCCATTAGTGTTGGATATGGTTGAATATCATCCACAATCTTGATGAATTCGAAATATTTTATACTGCGCACCCCATCTATATTCACAGGTACCCCTAACAGTCATCCAATTGGTACTATATTGTGTTTGTTTGCCAATCTTAACTAGATGGGAGACCAAATTAACTTAGGATTCGTCATCATTTCCCATGTTTTCTTCTGTAAAAATTTACATTAGAACCCAAGTCTAAAATTACATTGTCAATGTCATATTACGCAGTACTTGATTCACTACCATATGTGTGGTAAGGAATTCCCTATATTGCATGCAATGATCAATTATTCCATGCAATGCATTCAACATAGTTTCATATTTCATTAATTCTAAACAAATATTCAGAAATTATTTCAAAGTACTTACCTATTGAAGCGAAATTTCTGTGATAGTACGATCATAGACCGTGTTGGAACACATACAATTCTAAACTTTTGAGCTTTATGTTCCTCGTCTCATAAAAATATATTTTTCCCAAGGGAAACAGTAATTTAGAAAGTGACTTTTGATTTTTAATTCCATTACATTATTGGTTAATTAGAAATAAGGTGTGCATAATATCCATCGTTGATGGGTTTTTTTCTTTGTGATCAAACTACCCTAATAACTTCTAAGTTTTGGAGCCGCCTGAATTTTAAAGAGGCAAATCACTAAAATTCACTTCGGAGCTTCATGCTTCAGGTGATTCTATAAGTATTAACAATAAAAGCTTTGAACTCGGAAGCCCGAAAATATCTATTATCTACTTTTCCTAAACCGTTTTAAAGACATGAGTCATAATACATGTGTACCTTTGAGTCTTCCCCGAGTTAACATGTGGCACCTCCCTTCCTAGACATGTCATCCAGAATGATCTCATCCATAACACATCACTATGGGAGATGATCCTTCGGGAGTTTAATAAAGAGTGAAGGAATGAATCACCAAAATATCAAAATGTCAAAGTATTAAATGTTAATTAATCAAGTTAACCATGATCAAGAGATAATTAATGAATACATACTTCGAAGTTTGGACGCTTACCCTTTATAATATTCTAAAATCTTCAAAGTCCGATTTTTCGAAATGTTTAATGTTAAATATGATTAATTAAGAATTTTACTAGATAATTAAGCACTTCCCAGTTTCGGGTTTCAGAAATTTCCTCTTGAGATACATTTAAATTTCCTGAAGTCCAAACTCCTGAGACACTCAAAATTAACACACCATTTTAAACATGATTAATAGAGGTTTTAAAATCGATTATCCAAGGATTAACCTTCGCAGATTCAGGATTCAAGAAATTATCACTCTATCTCATCTAAAACTCCTGAACATGAACCGTCGAATATTAATGGCATTTATGACTAGTTAAGGATAATATTTTAACATAGATTGCGGATTGCCAGGTAGAATTTTCCATTAAATTTAATAAATTTTCCGTCAGTGAAGCTATACTAGAATCAATGCATCTGATTTGAATAAAAGCACTTCGATTTGGAATTCATTTTCACCTTCCACAAATTAGCAAGTTTTATCTTATTAAGAAGCTCACACAATTCCTCTACAACAAGTAACCTCATTCGGTTCTCATGATATTATGGAAACATGGAAAATGATGAAGTAGCCTGATATGGCGGGCGAAGTTTCAAACCCAAATGCGGATATTTTGTTAGACACAACGCCTTGAGCCACAGACACCGTTAAAACTTGGACACGTGTTTTCGAAATTTTGCAACAAGAAATCATAAACTATCTAGAAGATTCTTGTGATGAAGTAGGTAACTCCTTTACGTACAAGCTCAAACATGTAGCCCAGTTAGAGCTAGAAAATATAGTTGCACGACCGAGATGTAGAATTCCTGCAGAATCCCCGATAGATATAGAATTCTAGTTAAATTAAACACATGCAATTTGTTGATATTCAAGAGTTTAGAGAAAGTTCATAATTCATTTGGAGTTAATCCTTTTGATTCTTCATATACTTGATGGAAAAATTCGGGAGAAACAGACATGTCGATACTTCCTATGGCCATATCTTTTCTATTGAGAAAGTCATTTTTCTCATCGACAAAATCAGGCTCTACTTCCATTGCCATGGTTATTTGGTATAAGCTTCTACATCTAAGATGAAGTAGAATTTTTGGCTTCCATTCCAAATAGTTATGAGGTGTGAGAAGTATTTCCGACGAATAATCCATATTTTTGTTGTCTTCAATATTTTGTACCTGCAAAAAATGATTTGGTGTAGCTTTTGCTTAGCAGTCCATTGGCTCTGATACCATGTAGAATTCCTGCAGAAACCCCGATAGATCTAGAATTCTAGTTAAATTGAACACATGCAATTTGATGATATTCAAGAGATGAGAGAAATATTTTTCTCCATAAATCAGAGAATTATATTAATAAAAAATGAATATACATGAGCAACCATCCTAAAAAAGAAGAGAGGAGGTGAATATATAGAATTTCCAACATAGAAATTCTAGTCAAAAAAAGCTAGAAATAGCTAAAATATGTGTCATAAGCTAAGGGAGACCACATAGTTCGACCTAGACCACTAAATATACATGTCACACACTCATTAATGTCCACAAGAGTCAARTGATTTGCATTAKCTCACTTAATCTCACTTAAYTGACAAGAGAAGCAGTTCCAACTCACTTAACTGACCCAAAAAAATCATTAATTAAGGAATAAATATCTCACTCAAAGAGGAGGTGTTCATTCCCCAATAATAGATGATTTTTTGCATGGGGAAGTTGGAATAAATCATGAATAAATCAAGAAAATCAAGAATAAATCGAGAAAATAAAAAACTGAGAGTTAAGTCTTGATCTAAAATTAGCATTTTTCCCTAAAATCTAGGGATGAGGCGCCCTTCTTCTCTATGTGTCCAAATTAGGTAAAATAAAGTGTAAATGAATGTATTAACCAAGATCTAGGAGTCTAATCTAGGTACTAATGCAAGTTAGGGTTATGCTCCAACACGAGGCTCATGTCGTATAACGACATGATAAGTTGGGCCTTGGAAAACATCAACGTCTAGACCAGGAGCATCAACAACCATAAGAAGGTTTTTGTTGGTTCTTTTCAACTAGAAAACCTCCAAGTAATGTATAATCTATCTCCCAATCCTAAATATACTTACAATGTTTCATTTATTTTGGAGTTCGAGAAATTGGAATGCATCAAATACGAAAGGAGTTATCCCCATATAATATGGTCTTGGTGGGGTCACCTAGAGAAGTTTAGGGCCAACGCTCATGGTATGTATGCCACAACGTTGTTGGACTCTCACATGATTTACATATCCATGATGCTCTTTCAATTTTTCAGGAAGAAGAGTCCTAATCATTTCACAGTGGAATGGGTATCTATCATGCACGAGGTGGTCGAGGACGACACTTTTAATTGGGCCAAAATGTTGTCATGTAACTAGGCCAAAGGAATTACTGAATACAAAATAAAGAAATCAAAGGGGAATCCAACCCCTTTCTATATGTTTTCGTATGTCATGGATGTCATTTGTTTCATGACAAATTTCTCATTGATGAATTGGAGCTGGACCCTGACCAGTGCAGAGCCCATTCACTTCTACCATTCCAAGTTGTGGGAGGAAAAATCCAAGTATTTCTTTTATGAAATCTATCACAATGTAGTGGTTCATGTTCATATAGCCCTGTATGGTCACCCACCTCCTCAAATTTCACACAAGATTATGGGAAATATGGGTAAGCTAGCAGATTGGTTTACTGAAGAGAAATTCTCTTATATCAGGGTTTTTGGAGGCTCAGTTCCTCCCCATGCTTGCCCACGATTTTTACCAAACTTGATGGTATGTAGAGAAGTAGCCTACTAGACACTAATGAGAGGCATAAACAAGGAGATTAAGGCAGCACAGAAAAAGGTATGGTCTACTTTCCCTATCCAGGTCAGCATGTTTTCACTATTGGACTTTGGTCACTCAAAAGTGGAGGCTGTGGCTTTAGAAGATGTAAAATTGGTTGAAATTGAGTTCAAAAGACATGATCCACATAAGATTCTAGAAATCCACCTATCCCAGTTCAACATGAGGTGGTATGTGCATGAAAACTCCCAGTATGATGAGATATTCAGGGGAGTTAGATCCTACGAAGAGGTGCAGGGTAGATTTCAAACCCTGCCTCCAAACCAACAAGCAGGTTTTATCAGTTTTCAAAGACACAGACAGAATAGCCTAGATAAGATACTACAAGGAGAACAAATAACCACTCCCCCTTCCTAGGAAGTCAGGTCAACATGTTCATAGCGATCCACTCTGGTAAAAGAAAAGTTGAGTAAACCCCAAAGAGATTGTAGGTGTGGACTCAGGAATTAGAATCATCATTGTCAAACCAGTTGAACCCCCGGGATTTAGAAAAAATCAAAGCTTACATGAAGAGGGGACCTGATATACCACCTTCGACACCATCCACCATCATTGGTACCTTGAATACAACAAAGCAACAACTATCAATGGATATTGGTACTCCCATTACATCATTGACGCCTCTACAATCCAACCTCAGAAATCCTAATTCCAAAATTATTTTGGTAAGAGACCTTACTCCCATATCACCCGAAGAGATGCCACCTTCAAATTTTTTCTTTAATAAGAAAAGGAAGGCCATCATGAAAAGAGAATCACACCAGAAGGATGGAGTGATAACAAAAAGGAAGAGAATGGTGTATGACGGGAATGATCGATATGATACAAAATCTGCAAGGGAGGTCACAGGTTCGTTAGGCACTTTTGCCACAACCAATCAATGCTCTGTGGACAATTTGGATGAACAACTGTGGAAAAAGTGTTTATTGGTAGAGCACTTGAAAACTCAAATACATGCCATGGAATAAAATATCATGAATAAGATGAGCCAAGACTTTGAACAAATAATGGCTTACAATCGGCTGGAAATCCAACAGCTTCAAGCCAAACTTGAAGAACTACATTATATTTCACAAACCGACCACAGATTGGTCACTCAACATGATGAAATAATAGGACAATTGTGAGCTAGGTTGAGCCTAACCGAAGGTACATCAATAAATATCACAACCTTCCAAACTCAAGCATTGGAAGTAAACGAAAAGATGGAAGTTGCACAGCAGGACCTTTTTCTAAAGATAGATTCCATCCAAAAGTGCTACCAAGTAGTAGATATTTCTATGAAGGATATCTATATAAAGTAAAGAGAGGCCCACTCAACCAGGCTAATTTTCAATAAGCCATCATATCAATACATAAAGAGAACGTTCCTGATTTTCCTATGCTTTCTACTTCTGAACAATTAAGAGTTGAGATGGCTCTAAAGGCTCGGGAGACCAATCTGACAGAGAGAAAAAGATTCTCCAGAGAGGTAAAATAAGCTTGTCTAGAAGCGTTGTCGTCACTAGACAAAGGGATAATCAATTTTTAATGAAATACTATCTCCGAAGCCCTAGCTCAAATTGATATAGAAAGGAACCAGCAGAACTCCCAAAAAAGCAAAGAAGAAGCTCTGATAGCAATTCAGGAAATGAGACAGATTGATCTTTTTAAGATAAATAAATGGTTAGTAAATCCAAACTCACAGTGATAGGCCAGAACTCAGGAAGTGAAGGGATTTCAATAAAAGCTACCTCAAGTAGAAAGGAATTTATTCACTTTCGAGGTAAATGAAGCAACTAATCCATCAAGGTTTGTGGTGGAATTATTAGATAAATGAAACTGATGTATAGAGCATCGAAAAGCAAGCACAATAGGGAGTATGTAAGAAAAAATGAACAGTACCCTTTCTACCTTGCAGTTTCCAACATTCATTCATCTAGTCCACCTTCATCCTAGTCTCCACTTATCCCCACTTCATCATTATACACTTTCCCCATTATCATTCTTTCCACATATGTTTACCTTTCCTGCATCCATTATCCATTCCTTGATGTTCCATGCAGATCTACTCATTCGATTATCTTTCCCCCTTGATCCCAACTGTGTTTCATTTCATTACTAAACATATATGGAGGGATAGAAGACAACAAAAAAACAATGGACAGGCGATAGTTGTGTACAACCTAAAGGACTAAAGAACAAAGGTGTTTTGCCTAGAAGATGAAGAGACATAGGAGAACGCCAACGAAGATCATCATATTTTACATATTGTTGTCTTATTCAAATATATGTTATTTTTATTGTAATAAGTCCAACTGTTTGAGTTGTGAATTTTTTTTGTATAAATACATAGATTCAAGATCTATTCATGGTTGCTTCTTGTTAGATGTAATAGAGAAAAATCTCCTATTGAGTATTAATACAAGTGCAGACAGAGATTCTGATTTTTTTTCATTTTGAGTTATGTGTTTCTTTTGTATTTCCATATCTCTGAATTTCCTTATGTAATTCCTTGATAAGTGATTGATTGAAATTTAGTATCACAACTACTGTAATCACATTATATCAACAATTAATTAAGTAAGCAATTTTTCCTCTGTATTTACTATAAGTAAAACAATACCTACAAGTTATTTTAATTATTGCATCTTGTATCCTGTTCAAGGGTGCATTCTTTACTTTCTTCTACTACAAACAAGGTGAGATTCATTTGTCATTGATGCCTAGATTTTTTTAACAGTTTTGTAAGTTTCTCCCACACCATTTGATACTATAATTGTGACTCCATGGATGATTTTAGGGGCTAAATTTCTCTCATGGGCTAATTTTCCATGGTTTTTCCAAAAACGAGATTCGTTATTTTAAAAATGATTCGCCCAAATTCTTTAGGATAAAATTATTTTACCTTAAAAATTGCCAAAATTTTATAAAAACTATATAAAATCCTTATAAATTTGAATATTTTTACAAAAATATCGCCAAATATTTATAGTTGGCATA
>ML777242.1:2166158-2176529 GCA_009831015.1 Picea engelmannii | reverse complement strand
AGTTCTTGGCCAGTCCAGTTATTTTTACAAACTGGGGGAAACAGGGTGTTACACTAAGTTTTGGATCCGACTGAATTTTAAAGAGGAAAATCACTAAAATTCGCTTTGGAGCTTCGTACTTCGGGAAATTCTATAAGTCTTAATGATAAAATCTCTAAACTCCAAAGCCTGAAAATATCTATTCTCTACTTTTCCTAAACCGTTTTAAAGACATCAGTCATAATACACATGTACCTTTGAGTCTTCCCTATGGTAACATGTGGCACCTCCCCTCCTAGACACATCATCCATAATGATGTCATCCATAACGCGTCACTACGGGAGATGATCCTTCGGGAGTTTAACAAAGAGTGAAGGCATGAATCACTGAAATATCAAAATGCTAAAGTATTAAATGTTAATTAATCAAGTTAACCATGATCAAGAGATAATTAATGACTTTGCACTTCAGAGTTCAGACGCTTACCCTTTATCATATTCTAAAATATTCTAAGTCAGATTTTCCAAAATGCTTAATGTTAAATATGATTAATTAAGACTTTTACTAGATAATTAATCACTTCAGAGTTTTAGGTTTCGAGAATTTCCTCTCGAGATACATTTAAAGTTACTAAATTCTGAACTCCCAAGACACTTAAAATTCAAACACCTTTTTAAACATGATTAATTGAGGTTTTAAAAGTGATTATCCAAGGATTAACCTTTGCATATTCAGGATTCGAGAAATTCTCACTCTATGTCATCTAAAACTCCCAAATGTGAACCGTTGAATATTAATGGCATTTGTGACTAGTTAAGGATAATGATTTTAACGCAGATTGTGGATTTCCAGGTAGAATTTTCCATTAAAGTTAACAAATTTTCCATCAGTGAAGCTGTACTAGAATCAATCGATCTGATTTGAATAAAAACACTTCGATTTTGAATTCATTTTCACCTTCCAAAAATTAGCAAGTTTTATCTGATTAAGAAGCTCATGCAATTCCTCTGCAATAGGTAACCTCGTTCAGTTCTCATGATATTATGGCACCACGTAAAATGATGAAGAATCTTGATATGACAAGAGGTTTCAAACCCAAATGTAGAAATTTTGTCAGACACAAGGTCTTGAGCCACATACACCGTTAAAAATTGGACACAGGTTTTCGAAATTTTGGAACAGGAAATCACAAACTGTCCAGAGGATTCCATTGATGAAGTAGATGACTCTTTTATGGCCAAGCTCAGACATGTAGCCCATTCAAAGCTACACAAGATAGTTTTATGACTGAGACTCATGTCGCATAACGACATGATAAGATGGGCCTTGGAAAACATTGACGTCCAAACCAAGAGCATCATCAACAATCAGAAGGTTCTGGTTGGTTCCTTCTAAATAGAACACCTCCAATTAATGTATAATCTATCTCCCAATCTTAAATATACTTATAATGCTTCATTTATTTTGGAGTTTGAGAAAATGGAATGCAACCAATACGATAGGAGTTGTCTCGATATAATCCATTCCTGGTGGGGGCACCCAGAGAAGTTTAGGGATGACACTCATGGTATGTATGCCAAAACGTTATTGGATGCTCAAATTATTTATGTAGCCATGATTCTCTATCGATTTTTCGGGAAGAAGATTCCTACTCATTTCTTGGTGGAATGGGTATCTATCATGCACAAGGTGGTTGAGAGCTACACTTTTAATTGGGCCAAAATGTTGTCAGATAACTTGGCCAAAGGAATTATTGAATACAAAATAGCGAAATCAAAGGTGTAGCCCACCCCTTTCTATATGTTTGCATATTTCATGGATGCCATCTATTTCATGAAACCTTTCCCATTGATGAATTGGAGCTGGACCCCAACTAGTGAAGAGCCCATTCACTTCTACCATTCCAAGTTGTGGGAGGAAAAACCAAGGATTTATTTTACGAAATATATCACAATGTAGTGGTTCTTGTTCATATATCCCTGTATGGTCACCCACCTCCTCGAATTGAAGACATGATTATGGGAAATCTGGGTAAGATAGCAGATTTGTTTATTGAAAATAACTTCTCTTATATCAGGGTTTTTGGATTCTCAGTTCCTCCCCATCCTCTCCCATGATTTTTACCAGACTGGATGGTATGCAGAGAAGTATCCTACCAGACAGTAACAAGAGGCATCAACAAGAAGTTGAACGCATCACAGAAAAAGGTATGGCCGACTTTCCCTATCCAGGTGGGCATGTTTTCACTATTGGATTTTGGTCACTCCAAAGTGGAGGTTGTGTCTTTGGAAGATGTCAAATTGGTTGACATTGAGTTCAAAAGACATGATCCACATAAGATTGTGGAAAACCACCTAGACCAATTCAACATGAGGTGGTATGTGCATGAAAACTCCCCATATGAAGATATATTCAGGGGAGATAGATCCTACGAAGAGGTGCAGAATAGATTTCAAACCCTGCCTCCAAACCAACAAGAAGGTTTTATCAGTTTTCAAAGACACATACGGAATAGCCTACCTAAGATACTATAAGGAGAACAAATAACCACTCCCCCTTCCAAAGAAGTCACGTCAATAGTTTTAGAAGCGATCCACTCTGGTAAACGAAAATATGAGGAAACCCAAAGATATCAGAGGTTTGAAATAAACAATTAGAAGCATCATTGCCAGACCAGTTGAACCCCCATCCTTTAGAACAAATCAAATCTTACATGAATTGGGGACCTGATATACCCCCTTCAATGCCACCACCCTCACTAGTACCTCAAACACAATAGAGAAACAACAATCAATGGATATTGGTACTTCCATTGCATCATTGATGCCTCTACAATCCAGCCTCAGAAATCCTAATTCTGAAATTATTTTGGTAAGCGACCTTACTCCCATCTCACCCGAAGAGATGCCACCTTCAGATTTATTCATTAATAAGAAAAGGAAGGCCATCATGGAAAGAGAATCACACCAAAAGGATGGAGTGATAACAAAAATGCAGAGAATGGTGTATGACAGGAATGATCAAGATGATACGGAATTCACAAGGGAAGTCACAGGTTCGTTAGGCACTTTTTCCACAACCAATCAATGGTCTATAGACAATTTGGTTGAACAACTCTGGCATAAGTGTTTATTGGTAGATCACTTGCAAACTCAATTACATACCATGGAACAAACTATCAGGAATACGATGAGCCAAGACTTTGAACAAATCAGAGCTTACGATTGGCTGCAAATCCAATAGCTTCAAGACAACCTTGAAGAACTCCATCAGAGTTCATAAACTGATCGCGGATTGGTCACTTAGTGTGATGAAATAATGGAAAATTTTCGAGTTAGGTTGAGCCCAACCGAAGGTACCTCAATAGATATCATGACCTTCCAAACTCAAGCATTGGAAGTAAACAAGAAGCTGGAAGTTGCACAACAAGACCTTTTTCTGAAGATAGATGCCATTCAAAAGTGCTACCAGGCTGTAGATGTTTTTCTAAAGTATATCTATATCAAGTAAAGGGAGGCTCGCTTAGCCCAAGATAAGTTTCAATAAGCCACCATATTAATACAGAAAGAGAACATTCTTGATTTTCCTATGCTTTCTCCTTCTAAACAATTAAGAGGTGAGATGGCTCTAAAGGCTTGGGAGACCAATCTGACAAAGAGAAAAATATTCTCCGAAGAGGTAAAAGAAGCTTCTCTAGAAGCGTTGTCATCACTAGATAAAGGGATAATCAATTTTGAAGGAAATACTATCTTTGAATCCCTGGGTCAAACTAATATAGAACGGAACCAACAAAACTCCTGAAAAAACAAAGAAGAAGATTTGACAGAATATTGGGAAATGAGCTAGATTGATCTTTTTAAGATAAATAAATGGTTAGTAAATACAAGCTCACAGTTATAGGCCACAACTCAGGAAGTGAAGAGAATTCAAGAAAATATACCTCAGGTAGAAAGGAAGTTATTCACTTTCGAGGTAAATGAAACAACTCAACCATCAAGGTTTTTGGTGGAATTATTAGATAAATGCAACTGATGTATAGAGCATGGAAAAGAAAGCACAATAGGGAGTAGGCAAGAAATCATGCACAATACCCTTTCTACCTTCCACTTTCCAACAATCATTCATATCATCCACCTTCATCCTAGTCTCCACTTATACCCACTTCATCATTATACACTTGCCCCATTATCATTCTTTCCATGGACGTTTACCTTTCCTACATGCTTTATCCATTCCTTGACAAGCCATGTGGATCTACTCATTCGATTATATTTCTGCCATGATACCAACTGTGTTTCATTTCATTACTAAACATATCTACAGGGATAGAAGACAACAAACAAAAAACGGTCAGGTGACAGTTGTGTTCAACCTAAAGGACTAAAGAAGAGAGTCATTTTTCCCAGTAGATGAAGAGATAGAGGAGAACATCGACAGAGCTGATCATATTTTACATATTGTTGTCTTATTCAAATATATGTTATTTTTATTGTAATAAGTCCAACCGTTTGATTTGTGAAAGTTTTTGTATAAATACATAGATTCAATATCTATTCATGGTTTCTTCTTGTCGAATTTAATAGAGAAATATATTCTTTTGAGTATTAATACAAGTGAAAACAAAGATTCCAATTTTTGTTCAGTTTGAGTTATGTGTTTCTTCTGTATTTTCATATCTTCGAAATTCCTTATGTAATTCCTTGATAAGTGATTGATTGCAATTTAGTATCACAACTAATGTAATCACATTATATCCGTAATTCATTAAGTGAGCAGCTTTTCCTCTATATTTACTGTAAGTAATACAAAACCTGCAAGCTATTTGAATTACTATATCTCATATCCTGTTCAAGGGTGCATTCTTTACTTTCTTCTACTACAAACAAGGTGAGATTCATATTCCATTGATTCCTAGATTTGTTTAATAGTTTTGTAAGTTTCTCCCACACCATTTGATATTATAATTGTGACTCAGACAACGAAATACAAGCTTTGTACTGTCCTATTATTAATTTCATTTAAGGATCATTTCTTTTATAACTAAAGGTAGAAAAACACTCTTTTAAAAAATTATCTTTAAACTTTCCTGATGCATGACATTACTATTTGAGCCTTAAGTTTAACCTTGGGAACAACAAACTAAAGGCATGTCAACCAAAAGAGGTGCAGATGGTGTTGATGTTATCCAATCTGGTCTCAGTAACTCCTTGTTTGTCGATACATCACTTTTTCTTGTTGTGGGTCAAATGTTGGCATAGGTCCTACTCATTTCCTCATCCATTGTTCCATCTGTGTCCCTTTATCAGTCCTTGTCCTATCTCCTCTGTGCATGACAACAACTATTCTCGGTCCTTCATTGTGGTTCTCTACCGATATCTTTTGTACGTTCTGATTCAAATTATATTTCTGATTCCATCTTGCCTTCCACTTTTCAAGTAGTTGCAAATAATCTTATGTCACATGATCCAATACTCTACAATACATGTAGGTTTCACAAGGATCAGGGAAGTCATGAGCTAAGTGTCCCAGTTGATTACAATTGTAGAAGATGATTGGTTCTATCCCTCCTCTTCCAAAACCCTCTCTGCCTCGACCTCTGCCAAATCCTCCTTGGAATCTTGGAATAAATCCTCTTTGATTGTTATATTGTGGAACACCTCCTTCTTTCGTGGTATTTTCCTATTGAACTCCATACATATTGGAAGTGCACTCTCTCATCAGGTCGATTGCATGATAATCCTTCTCCCCATTCCCTATTGCCTTGAGAAAGTTAGAAAATAAATTTCAGGATGTACTCTGGTATTTCTACTCTAACATCCACGGCCACCCACATTGGGCCATGCTACTCTAGAAAACACTTCTATTCTCTACTCAATATACTGTAACATACCCATCATCCAACTGAGCTATGCCACATAAATTTTTTGAACTGCATGCAATTAAAACATGTACACACAAAACTCTTGTGGAACTTTATATATAAAATGTAAACAAATAAATACATTATGTAAATGCACAGGTTCATATTGAAATAAAAATAAACATATGCATGCAACATATACAAGCAATACCATAAATATAAAGACAGTTATAAACCACACATAGGATAAACCCATAAAAATAAAAATGTAAATAATAATGCAACATGTAATTTATCACACAATTGAAACTTATCTTGGAAAGAATATCACCAATTGTGTACATACCTTCCACGAACCTCCCAGCCTTAGACCACACTGCTCATCACTCTCAGTAGTGGGTCACCCCTGAGCTGGGACTAAACTCCACCTGGGTAAAGGGATTCCTAACCAGGATGATGTATGACAGACAATAGGAAAGATTCCATCATAGGTGCCAAATCAAACTAACATCCTATAGTCCGTCATTCCCCACATTTTTGTCCCACCCCTGGAAGTGTGCCCCTTCTCTGCTCAACAGTCCTTCAGCTTCCCCACTTCCTTTCCGAGTTTAAACAACATGTCGGATAGGAAGTCTCAGATCCCTATAGTTGTAGTTTATCATCTTCAGGAAATCAATTCCCAACAATTCACTCACCTAGAGAGAAATTTCTCACGAGCCTTACAACCTGCCTCTTCAATATCCCATGGGCCCGACAACCTCCTTCTTCAGTCCATCTCCCAAGCTAATCAGGTACACAAATAGGTATGAGTATCGATACAGGTTCAGGTACAATGACAGGAAGGTACAGAGGAGAATTGACTGAGTGAGTGAATGATCATGGAATGATTGAATGGATGACTGAATGATGGGAAAATGAATTAAGTCCAAACTATATGTATGCATGTTCCGAACTTGACACTTTTCATGTTGGGAGCTACTTTGTCCCACTTGCCCCCATCCTTAGAACTTAGGATAAAATAATTATCCATACTTTATACTTTAAGGAATATTAATATAATATTCCTTTTTATCTTAAGCTCCCTATATTATCCCCTTTTCCTTAACTTTTAGCCCCCATGTTTCCCTAACTAGTGGAGTTTAGTCCCCCATACTATTTTATTGTGGTCGTTCTATGTGCAGCGATGTATTTTATATTAATGATAATACATATACAAAAATAATCTCACCGTCCTTTAACATCTAGGATATCTGGCCTAATCATCCCAAAACTGTCTCACTAACCTATTAAACACAACATATACACAAAGGCTCCCTGACCTCAATATCACGTTCACTTAATATGGTGCACACAGTATCCTAGAATGTGCACACTTCATCATTTTACTTCGCATTACATGCGCACACTATGACATGAAAGGTGCATACAAAATGATATAAAACAACTCACCATCTTAAGTATATTTGTATTTACATTTACAATTGGGTTTTCGACCTAGGGATATTACAATCCCCTCCCCTTATTTATGCACTATCCTCAGTGCATTATGTACACATATACAACAAAAATTTCAAAAATCCTCAAATATATGTGGGTATTATGCCCGCGTTGCATCCTCATGCTCCCAATTAGTGTCCTCAAGACTGTATCAGGTCCAATGGACCTTTACAAGCCCTATGGCTCGATTCCGGAGCTATTTGATTTTCCGGTCCAGAATGCATACTAGATGCACTTGGAAAGCGCCTTCTTGCTCCACCTGAATCACATTCCAATAAATAACATGATTAGCATCAGGTATATATTTCTTGAGAAATGATACATGGAATACATTATGAATAGACATAGATGCAGTAAATGCAATCATATAAGACACTGGACCAATCCTCTCTAGAATTTCAAATGGCCCACAATAGCAAGCTACCAACTTTGAACAATTTCCCAACTTTAGGGAACTTTTGTTGGCCTTCACTTTCAAGAATACATGGTCCCAAAATTTAAATTCCCTCTGAGTTATGCCCTTATCAACATAGCTTTTCTGCTTGTCTTGGGCATCCTTTAATTTTATTTTATTTTCAACATTTTCTCCTCCATTTCCCTGAGTAAATATGGCCCAACCACTGCTCTATCTGTTGGGTTATGCCAACTTGTCGGTGTGTTTCACCTTCTTCCATAAAAGTGCCTCAAATGGGATCATCTTTAGAGATTTTTGGTACCCATCGTTATAAGCAAACTCTCCTAAGTGTAGGTAGTCTTCCCATTTTGATGGTTTATCCATCACATACATCCTCATCATATCCTCAATCACTTGATTCACCCTCTTTGTTTGTACATCTGATTCTGGATGATAAGTTGTACTAAAATTCAAATTTGTTCCAAATCCATTAAATAATCCTTTCCAAAAATTTGAGGTAAATTTTGGATCTCTGTTAGATGCAATTGTCTTGGGTATACCATGTAATCGAGCAATTTCTCTCATATAAATATCAACAATGTTGGCTACCTTGTGAGTGAGATTAACTAGAATAAAATGGGAAGCTTTACTAAGCTTATCCACCACTACCATGATAGAATCATGTTTCTTGGTTGTTATGGGCAGTTTGGTGATGAAATCCATGGTTACAACTTCCCACTTCCACTCAGAAATGGGTAATGGTTGTAGCAAACTAGCTGGGTGTCTATGCTCAACCTTTACCTTTTGACATTCCAAACATTTGGCAATAAAATCAACAACGTCTTTCTTCATGCCTGGCCAATAATATTGGCTCTTGACAACTGCAATAGTTTTCTGATAACCCAGGTGCCCAACATAAGGTACATTATGTATTTCTCTCAATATCATATTTTTCAATTCATGAGAATTTGGTACATAATTTATGCCCCTATACATGAGAATTTCATCATTATCTACCTTATATTCTTCAATTTTCTGCTGCAACTTACCTTGTTGTAATTTTTCCACTAATTACTTGTATTGCAAATCTAATTTCCCAGCCTCCAAAATTATGTCTTTCAAATAATATTGGTACATGATAATGGTTGTATCATGCAATTCATTCACTCTTCTGTTGAGTGCATCAGCCAATTTATTCTCTTTCCCCTTTATTTGCTTTATATCAAATTCATATTCACTTAGAAATTATAACCATCTGCTTTGCCTAGTTGTTGTAGGAAAATCTCCCTGCGGACAGGTAGATCACCTCTAAGGCTTGACCTTAACCCTAGACAGAAAAATGCTTAATGTGGACACTGACTTCCTTTCAAATCTATCTAAGCCTAATGCATGAGAAGGGAGAATAACATAAGTACCTTTTAATCGACGTTTGTCCCTGCATGCTCCGAGTTGCGCTCCAATCCTTTTTCTCCTTGCTGAGGTCTGTGGACAAAACAAGACACGACCACTTCCTACTCTATTGACATTATCTTGAAAACAGATCTATCAATAAATGATAATTTCATGTGGTATCAGACACAAACTAGAAAGAAACAGGCCAAGCGTGTCATATTAATGAGAATGATGACAACAGTACTTACAATCGTAGATGCGAATGCGACGGCTTCGTCAAGTCCTCTTCGTCCAACCCTTGCCTGAAAGATCCACAACCTGGATAACAGTAGCTTCACTGATCACTTCTCTTTGGCTGACTGTCAGTTTCCTCCAAGATCATAAGTTTCATATGCTCAGTTCTTCCCCCCCATCAGCTCCAACACCACTTATGAGATCATAAGTTTGGTGTAATTCTCCATTTTTCAGTCTCACTTATGAGATCATAAGTTTGACATCATTCTTCAATTTGCAGTCCATACCACTCATGAGATCATAAGTTTGGTATGATTCTCTCTTTCTATTTTTCTTTCACCATTAGAAAGCTTGTTTATATAGCCTTGGAGAGGCTTCAACCACTTGAGATATCCTTCGGGGAGTTGAGGATTTTCCTCCTTCAGTTGAGGACCTGCCCTAGGATCATGGCTAGACTAGGGATTCGAATCCAACTGCCTTCCAAGAATGAAAAGATTCTTCCCCCATTCATCTCAACAGCTTAACAACCGCCCAGAATGTTGGTTGTGGATCCTGATTATCTTCCTGATGCAAAGGTCCTTTGCTTTCAGCCATGTCTATACCCCATGAATTATTTACACCCTAGAAGTATGTACACTCTTCCACATGGGGGAGTGCAGAAGGGGGGTACCCCCTCTACGGAGTCCGGGGGGTCTGGGGGCAAAGCCCCCGAAGAAAAAATTTCCTTATAAAAGTATATTGTAATTTCATTGTAAATCTAGACCGTTCATTATAAGGTCGCAGATCTAACGGTAGAGATTATGTTAGGGTTTTTTTGCCCTAGAAGGAAACCCTCTTTTATGAGGGAAATGTATTGCGGCTATGTATGAGTGTGAATATTGTATTCTGAGAGAGGAGACTGTGAGAGAAAGAAGAGGAAGTTACAACGGGTTTTGCTGTAGGTTGCATCCCTTCATTTGCTGGATAATAATAAAGGAAGGACCTGGCAATTTCTCTGGTGGACGTAGCCCACAC
>ML777242.1:2141952-2157249 GCA_009831015.1 Picea engelmannii | reverse complement strand
AAGGGAGAATAACATAAGTACCTTTTAATCGACGTTTGTCCCTGCACGCTCCGAGTTGCGCTCCAATCCTTTTGCTCCTCGCTGAGGTCTGTGGACAAAACAAGATACGACCACTTCCTACTCTATTGACATTAGCTTGAAAATATATCTATCAATAAATGATAAGTTCATGTGGTATCAGACACAAACTAGAAAGAAACAGGCCAAGCATGTCATATTAATGAGAATGACGACAACAGTACTTACAATCGTAGATGCGAATGCGACGGCTTCGTCAAGTCCTCTTCGTCCAACCCTTGCCTGAAAGATCGACAACCTGGATAACAACAACTTCACTGATCACTTCTCTTTGGCTGACTATCAATTTCCTCCAAGATCATAAGTTTCATATGTTCAGTTCTTCCCCCCCATCAGCTCCAACACCACTTATGAGATCATAATTTTGGTGTAATTCTCCATTTTGCAGTCTCACTTATGAGATCATAAGTTTGACATCATTCTTCAATTTGTAGTCCATACCACTCATGAGATCATAAGTTTGGTATGATTCTCTCTTTCTGTTTTTCTTTCACCATTAGAAAGCTTGTTTATATAGCCTTGGAGAGTCTTCAACCACTTGAGATATCCTTGGGGGAGTTGAGGATTTTCCTCCTTCAGTTGAGGACCTGCCCTAGGATCATGGCTAGACTAGGGATTCGAATCCAACTACCTTCCAAGAATGAAAAGATGCTTCCCCCATTCATCTCAACAGCTTAACAACCGCCCAGAATAGGTAGCACTCCCTCAAAAGGGCCATCGGAGCGTTGCAACACTCCCTAGTAGGCTTTAGGGGGCGCCAACGCTCTCAAAATCTATAGCGCTCCCTCAAAAGGGCCAGGGGAGCGTTATAACGCACCATGACAGTGTATTGGGGAGCACCGGTGCTCTGAGATAGTGTAAGGGGGAGCGCTCCTCTCCAAAACTCAGTTTTTGAGGTGCTTTCAGGTGGCAAAAGGTTTGCAAGCTTGTTGACTCATTTCTCCTCTTCCAAATCAGATGTTTGAGATGTTTCAAGTGTTTTTCTCATGTCGTTATAGTCATGACATAGGCATCATGGCAGTATGCTTCCTTGACACTTGTGAGCAACAGGCGACGCTTGCGACCTTGTGAGAAAAATGCGACACTTGCAACCTTTGTAATGACAACACTTGCGACACTATCAAAGTGAGTAATTTCGATGTGTAACACTAGTATTTAGAGTTGGTTGATCAAATAAATATTTCAGACCATTATGGTCTGTCCTCAACTAAAACCTTTTCCCCATGAGGTAGTGTATCCATTTTCTCAAGGCATGCACTATGGATGCCAAATCCAAATCATGAGTGGCATAGTGTCTTTCATGTTCCTTCAACTTCCTTGATCCATAACATATAACAAAATCATTTTGACTGAGGACTACACCAACTCCTTCTTTACATGCATCTATGCATACAATGAATTCTTCATTTGGGTCTACAATCCTTAGTATTGGAGAACTAGTTAATAATTGTTTCAAGTGTTGGAAACTCTTTTCACAATCCAATGTCCACAGAAACTTCACACCCTTGTTTTGTAAGGAAGTTATTGGTTGTGCAATCTTTGAGAATCCTTCAATAAATATCCTATAGTATCTTGCAAGGCCCATGAATGATCTGACCTATGTCACATTCTTTGGCACTGACCATTCTCTAATGGCTTCTATCTTCTCAGGATCCACTTCTATCCCATCCTCTGAAATGACATGTCCCAAATAACGAATTTTCTTCTCATAAAATGAGCACTTTATCAATTTGGCATACTATTGATTATCCCATAATACTTGCAACACCATCCTCAATGATGATCATGTTATTCTTCTGACTTGGAATATACAACGATGTCATCCAAAAATACCATGATAAAATTGTCTAAATATTCTCGGAAAACACCATTCATTAAGCACATGAAAACAATTGGTGCATTTGACAACCCAAATGGAACCACTGTGAACTCATAATGACCATACATAGTCCCGAAGGCAGTCTTTCTGATATTTTCCTCTTTAATCTTTTCTTGATGATAACCCGACCTAAGATCAATCTTGGAGAATATCTTTGCATCCTTCAATTGATTAAAGAGATAATCAATCCTTGGCAGAGGATACTTGTTCTTTACAGTCACTTTATTCAACTGTCTGAAATCAATGCACAATCTTAATGTCCCATCTTTATTCTTCACAAACAATATTGGGGCACCCCAAGGTGACACACTTGGGTGTATATACCCCTTCTTCAGAAGTTCTTCAAGATGCATTTGCAACTCCTTCAACTCTGGTGTACTCATTCTATAAGGAGTCTTTGACACTGAAGCTACTCTAGGAATTAAATTTATGGAGAAATCAATGTCTCTCTTTGGGGGTAGTCCTGGTACCACCTTGAACACATCTTCAAAATCTTCCAAGACTACATTCTCTTCCCAATTTGGCACCTCATCTTTAGGTGTCTCTTCCATATGAGTTACAAATATTTGACACCCTTTTATGTAACATTTCTTCAGCTGCAATGTTGAAATTTCTCTGATGGTTACTACCCTGGGAATTCCCTGCACTTTCCTTAGGTTCCCTTCCTCATCCAAGAAAGTAAAGTCCTTTTTATGATAGTCTAGGATAGCATGATACTGGTCCAACAAATCCATCCCAATTAGATAGTCATAGGAACCTAAAGGCAAGATGTTCAAATATTCCCTGGTGTTCAGTCCATTTGTTTCCATAATACATGACTTAACCGTTTCATTAAATTTTCTTTTGGCTCCGGTAGCCAGCTGCACCAACCAATATTTTCCATTCTTGCTTCTTGTAAAATGCAAACTTTCCACCATCTTAGTATCTATATAAATATGACTAGCTTCCGAATCAATTAAAATAGAAATGGTTTGGTTGTTGATCATACCTTCCACTTCAATCATATGTGACTAATACTTTTATTTCTTTTTTTCCAGGGATGCATAGATCCTTGCTACATTTATGCCCATGTCCTCCATCATTTCAACTTGTTGTACATTGTGAACAATCCTCACTTTTTCACATCTGTGAGGAAAATCTCTGAACATATGATCTATTTTACAACCCCAACATTGAATAGGTGGTTGCCTTCACCTTTGACCCCCTGTCTCAATCGTTTTGGGTTCTCTAGAGGTTGGTTGTCCCTGAGGATTATTTCTGAACAATGGTGGCTTAGTTGTCTTCTTCCTCTAATCCATTTTGAATTTTTTTTTGTCTTCCCAAGATTTTTGGAAAGTTGGACTTGTTTTTTCTTTATCATATAGGCATTTATCTCACCTTATGGTCTCCTCCAATATTTTCGGATCAACATACTGTATTTTGTCACTGATAAATGATGGAAATCCACTCAAATACCTTTTTGACGCAGAACCCCTACCTCAACAGGGTCTGTTGACCTCCTGATCAATGGATCTTCTTCTTCCTGCGAGCTGGGGCATCTCTTCGGGTCCCTGTTGGAACCTCTACAAAAACATAGGTCCTCGTGAACTTCACCCACATGTACTAGAATTGGGTGCAAAGTTCTCTCCATGTGACCACTAGCTGTGATCACATGCTAACCCAAAAAGGATGCTTCGCCACTTTGGGACTTCAGGTGTTCTGCTACGAGACACCCTGACTCTTCTAATCCCCCAACTCTGACCTAGAGCTTAGCGATCACTAGTTCCTTTCCTTTATTCCCACTGATGTGACCTCTAGTTATGGCCTGGGGCCCAACTTCGGAGCACTACGAGACTTCATGTATTGGGAACTCATGAAGTAGCTCTCCTCCCTTCGCTCGAGGTCTGAACTCTCAACTTCACTTACCTCAAATCAACGGTCCATATCCTCTTTTCATGAATCAGAACTTCATGATTCATGAATTTGGAAGTTGAATTCCTTCTCCCTTTTGGCTCTCGATTCTCGATTTATTCTTCACATGAAAGGAATCAACAGTTTGATATTCCCTTAGATCGATGCATTACTATCCCTCCTAAGATTTCAAGTGTAGAATGACTCTCGACCCTTATCCTCCTCACAGATTTACTGGATCCAACGATCCATGAATATTGACACTTCTCACTTTAGGAATTTCTACCATCTCTTCGGGCTCTCAATGGATACCGGCCAAATACCTCGATGTCAACCCTTCTAAGCTTGTTTCTACAAGGTGAATTCAACCCTCATCCTTCCTTCAAACTCATTCATGTATTTATCCTTCCCAAGCTTGATTCTTGCTACAAATTCTGGGATTCTAAATAATCATGCACACACTCCTTGCAACCTTCATGAAAATATCTAATTATCAGACAAATCCAACTCCACGCACTCTTTGCGAAAAAATTTATTCAACCACTCACTTGGGTTGGAAAATTCTAAGACTCTTCTCAGCCTGTGCACACATTGCACGGCTTTGTGCTATACTTGCACTCCTACTGATATAATATCAATGGTATCAGTCTTGAGATCTCTGGGCTAAACCTCAAAAACCTATCAATGAACTCCTTATGGACTTTTGTTGCACTCCTTGTGGACTTTCGCTGCACTCCTTGCAGGAATTCTCAGGAAGAGAAACAATTGAAACTTATACTCTTCTCATGAACTCCATATATTCAACATGAAATCACATACACACACAACGCATTGAAACAAATGCATAAAATAGAATATAAGAAAGATGCAAACATACCATCAATAGATACACAAAACAACCATAGTAAACCATGAAATTAGATCAAAGATTTCTTAGATTAATTCAATTACTTTTGTACATGGTCTCAATAACAACAACTATTTGCTCATACAAGTTCTACAATATATGTTCTTCTCTGCTCTCCTATGATCTCTTGTTCTCTTTCTCTACAACAAATTTCAATGAGAATGATAATATCCTACATATGAGAGAGTCTTCTTGAGTTTTCCCTCCTACTACTCTAAGCCATATTATCAAATTAAAGACTACCATCTACTTTACATTTATTACAATAAATTCCCACAACCAATAGATGAGAGAAAACGCTCAAGATCTGTATTACAATCCCCAAAACATTAAAAGAAAATACATACTTCCATCTATTACATTAATGGCTCTTCTTTTGAATTTAAAAAAAAATGTCTTCAAAATGCGCGTTGGCATATCCAGTTGTCCTCCACTCGCACTTTGTTGGCGATGCTCCTGCATCATACTCCTCTAGATGAAAAACTCATGGACTCCTATCCATGAGCTCCTGCATCATCTTTCCATGTTTCTATATATCAGCTTCACTTTCCCAACTGGCATCCTCAATAGGGTGTCCTTTCCACTTTATCAAATATTCAAGATATGTCTTCCTCCGGGTTTTCTTGCCAACTCTCTAATCAATGATCTTTTCCATCTGCGCATTTTCAACTACAGGCATTTGTTTGACCCACTGAACTTCCCTTTGATTCTCTTCTTCATATTCTCTGTAAGGATATAGATCTTCAATGTTGAATATGGGTGATATTCCCACATCATCTGGCAATTCTGTCGCATACGCATTTGCTTCAAATTTTTGAAAAATCTTACATGGCGCTATCTTTTTCATATTCAGTTTATTATATGTTCCCCTTGGGAACCTTTCTTTTTTAAGATGTGCCAAAACTAAATCTCCCACTTTGAATTGGATCTCTCTCCTATGTTGATATTCTCTACACTTGTATTCCTGGTTATAACTCTGCAATCGCTCTCTGATTTTACTGTGGAGATCCTGCATGTCTGCTACAAAATCTTCCGCTCCAACACTCCTGAACTCACTCTGCTCTAAGTATCTCAACTCATACACTCCTCTTGATTTCATTCTGTACATTATTTGAAATGGGATATGTTTGGTGCTCCTATTAGGTGAGTCATTATATGAAAATTTCACTTGTGGCAGAATATGATCCCACTGACTCTGATGTTCAGTTACTAAAGTCCTCAATAAGTCCCCCAAACTTTGATTTACTACCTTAGTCTGGCAATAAGTCTGAGGGTGATATGCTGAGATAAAATATAAATTCATCCCCAACTTCTTCCATAGGGTTCTCCATAAATGACGAACAAATTTGGTATCTCTGTCTGAAACAATACTCTTAAGTAACCCATGAAGTCGAACAATTTATTTGAAAAACATATTTGCAATGTGTGTTGCATCACTGGTTTTATGACATGGAATTAAATGTTCCATTTTGTAAAATCTATCGACTACCATGAATATGGAGTCACAACCTCTCTGTGTCCCAGTAGTCCCAACACAAAATCCATGCTTACCGCGTCCCACAGCCTCTCTAGTATTGTAAATGGTTGATACAATCTTGTATTCTATCTTTTTCTCTTTGCATGCTAGCAGATTATACATATGTTGACAAATGTCCGCACATATGTCCTCATTCATGGCCAATAATACAAATTGTTCAGTTGTGCAAATGTTTTATCATGGCCAAAATGTCTAGCCAATCCCCCACTATGTTTTTTCTTCAAAATGTTTTCTCTCATAGAACTTTTGGGATACACAATTGATTTCCTTTGAATAATAGTCCATCGTGAATTAAATATTCATTCCATTGGCTTTTGTCTCTCAGAAAAGGATTCTCACATGCTTCGTAAGCATCCTTGAAATCCGATTCATCTCTGTACATTTCCTTAAGGCTATCAAAACCTAAGGTCTTCATTTGAAACTCCTGTATAATCAAACATTTCCTACTCAATGCATCAACAACCTTGTTAACATTTCCATAAATGTTCTTTATAAAAAAATTAAAGTTCTGCATAAAATCAACCCATTTTGCATGTTTTTGGTTCAGTTTCTCCTGTCTGGTTATAAACTATAAGGCCTAGTTGTCGCTATACAAAACAAACTCTTTTGGAACAAAGTAGTGCCTCCATTTCTTCAGCGGCTGTATGATTGCATAAAAATATTTATTATAAGTGGAGTAATTTATTTTGGCCTCATTCAGTTTCTCATTGAAGTATTCAACTGGTCTACTGTCTTTACTTAAGACTACTCCAATCACAAATACACTTGCGTCACATCTCACTTGAAACGTTTTACCAAAATCTGGCAAAACCAGAACTAGTTTTTCAATTATCTTCTCTTTCAACAACTTGAAACTTTTCTCTGCTTCCTCTATCCAATGAAAATATTTATGTCTTTTCTTGACTGTGTCCATAATTGGCGCACAAATCCCACTAAAATTTCTGATGAACTTCCTGTAAAAATTGGCTAATCCATGGAAGCTTCTAACTTCAAAGATATTCCTTGGCGACGACCACTCTTTGATTTCTTTTACCTTCTCAGGATCCATCTTCAATTCATTCGAAGATATCATGAAACCTAAATAAATAAGCTACATCTTCATGAAATACAACTTCTTTAGATTCATAAGCAACTTCTCTTGTTGCAACCTCCTCATTACTAAAGTTAAATGCCTCAATTTCTCTTCCTCGGTCTTATTGAATATCATTATATCATCAATATATACAATTACAAACTTCCCAATGAAATATTTCAATATTTCGTTCATCAATCTCATAAAATTAATTGGTGCATTCTTCAAGACAAATGGCATGACAAGACATTCATACAGTCCTTCATTTGTCTTGAATTTTGTCTTCCATTCATCACCTTCCCTCATTCTAATCTGGTGATATCCACTCTTCAAATCAATTTTTGAAAAAAAATTTACTCCACTCAAGCAATCCATTAAGTCATCCATCCTAGTTAAAGTAAATCTATACCTGATGGTGATTTTGTTTATAGCCCTCAAGTCTGTACACATTCTCCATCCTCCATCCTTCTTTGGACTTATCACTATTGGCACAATGCATGGACTTAATATTTCTCTAATCAACCCTTTGTCCATCAAATCCTGGACTTGCTTCTTGACCTTTTCATTCTCCTGTGGCGTCAGTCTGTACACTACTTTGTTTGGAAAAATCTCTCCTGGTATAAGGTCAATGTGATGGCTTATACTTATGATGGGAGCCAACGAACAAGGAAAATTGTCCACCACTATATCAGTGAAATTATCCAACAGTTCCTAAATTTCCTCAGGTAGATCATCTATCAATGTACTAGTCAAGATGACTCTAGGTTTTCTCACCACAACAAACTGCATTTCTTGATCTTTATTGAATTCATAAAGAATTTCCTTCCCACTCATGAGAAGTATATTATTTCTTGCTTCTGCCTTCGCCTTCTTGTCTTCAATTGGCAGCAACATATGCATCCTACCATTCTTCTCCAAGATGTAAGTATTCTTTCCTCTATCATGAATAACATTTTTGTCATATTTCCAAGGCCTCCCCAACAAAATATGACAAACATCCATGGGAATAACATCACATAAAATCTCATCTCTATAACCCCCTATCTTAAATTCTACTAAACATCGTTTAGTGACGATTACCTGATGTCCTTGTTGCAACCATGAAACTTTATATGGGATTGGATGTGCAACCATCTCCAATTCCAGCTTCTCCACCATCTCCGTGGATACTAAATTATCCGTTCTTCCATGGTCAACTATCACCTTGCATACCCTGTCTTTGGTTTTGCAAGCAGTCCTAAACAAACTGTTCCTTTGTACTGGATTCTCCATCTCTTTCTCTGGTTTTAAGAGAATTATCCTCATCATCAAGGATATTCCACCTTCTACATCTTCTTCCTCAACATTTTTCCTTTGTGCTTCTGAAATGTGAGCTTCACCTCCTCCTTCTCTCTTTCTCTCGAGACATTCCCAATATTTGTTTCCTATCTTTCCATAGACAAAACACTTTACTCCACCTCTTCTACCTCTTCCTCTTCCTCTTGCTCGAGGAAAGGTGCTCCTATCAGCATATTGTCTTCCTTGTGAACTTCCTCCCCTTTCTGGGTGGTTATGAGTATTTTTTTCTTCATCCTTGGTATTTTGTACTATGTCCTAGGCAACTGCTTTTACTCTGCTCTAACTTCTACCTCTGCCCCTTTGACTTTTATTCCTGGATAATTTCTCTTCTGCCTTCAGAGAAACTTGATAAGCATCTTCCACATTTTTGATGGTCACCATGCTCATCTCGTCCTGAATCTCATATCTCGGGCCATTCATATATATGGAGACCTTTTCATCATCACTCTCACGATGACCATTTGTGATGTTTAACTTGTAAAAATCCTCTATATATTCCCTCACTGTCATCCCTTTCTATCTCAAATTCTCCATTCTTCGAAACAGATTGATTTGATAATCTTTGGGTATGAATTTGGCTTTCATCTTAGCTACCATTTTGTCCTAGCTTTTAATTCTTTGTTTACCTTTGCAACACCTGTCAGCCTACAGTTCATCCCACCATAGTATTGCATGTCCTTTCAGTCTAGTGACAACATGCTTTACTTTCTTATCTTCTTTGACATATTCATAGTAGAAGTATTTATCTATATCTCTAAACCAATATTTCAGCTCCTCAACATCCAATTTGCCTTCATACATCGGGATGTCCAATTTCACTTTGGCACCCATTCTTGCAACAAATTTTAGCAAATGTTCCTCTGCAACATCTTCGGCTACAACTTCTTCGGCTCCTTATTCATTCTCTCTTTTATCCTCACTGATATCTCCAATATTAGGTGTTCATCTATGTGTTGCCTGCATAGCATCTAATCAAGCACGAAGTTCTCTCATTTCCCTTTCCATGGCTGGATTAGGTAAATCTGTTTATGGACATCTCCTTAGCGGAATTTTTCCAATATATCCACATGGAATTCAAATCATATTTGTCCTTTGTATTCTCTTGCATACATAAAACAATAGTTGTAAGCTCTGATACCACCTGATGCAGAACCCCTACCTCGGCAAGGTCTACTGACCTCTCGGTCAATGGATCTTCTTCTTCCCACGACTTGGAGAAGCTCTTCGGGTCCCTACTAGAACCTCTACAAAATCCATAGGTCCTCGTGAACTTCACCCACATGAACTAGCACCGGGTGAAAATTTCTCTCCACAATACCACTAGCCATGACTGCACGCTAACCAAAAAAGGTTTCTTCATGACTTTGGGACTTTGGGTGTTCTATTGCGATTCACCCTGATTCTTATAATCCCCAAACTCTGAACTAGAGCTTAGCAATATCTAGTTCCTTTCCTTTATTTCCACTGATGTGACCTCCAGTTATGGCATGGGGCCCAACTTCTGAGTGCTACAGGACTTCGTATATTGGGAACTCATGAAGTATATCTCCTCCCTTTGCTTGATGTTTGAACTCTCAACTTCACTTATCTCATATCAACGGTCTAAGACTCTCGTGATTCAATGGTCCAGATCCTCTTTTCGCGAATAAGAAATTTGCAGTTCATGACTTTGGAAGTTGACTTCCTTCTCCCTTTTGGCTCCTGATTCCCAATTTCTCCTTCCCATGAAAGGAATCAATGGTTCTATCTTCCCTTAGATCAATGACTTACTATCCATCCTGAGGTTTTGAGTGTTGAATGACTCTCAACCCTTATCCTCCTCGCAGTTTTATTGGATCCAAAGATCCATGGATATCGACACTTCTCCCTCCAAGAATTTCTACCATCTGTTTAGGATCTCAATGGCTCCCGGCCAAATAAATCGACGTCAACCCTTCTAAGCTTGTTTCCACTAGGTGACTTCAACACTCGTCCTTCCTTCAAACTATTCCACATCTCTATCCTTCCTGAGCTTGATTCTTGCTACAAATTTTGGGCTTCTAAAGAATCCCATGCACATTCCTTGCGCCTTTCACAAAACTCTCTGATTATCTGACAAATCCAACTCCATGCACTCTTTGCGACATAAGTTCTTCAGTGACTCACTTGGGTTGGAAAATTCTAATAATCTCCTCATCCTTCGCACACCTTTCATGAATCTGTGCTATACTTTCACTCCTACTGATATAAGATCAACAGTATCTCTCCTGAGATTTCTGGGCTAAACCTCAGAAACCTGTCAACGCACTCCTTGTGGTATTTCGCTACACTCCTTGCAGGAATTATCAGGAAGAGAAAAAATCGAAACTTATACTCTTCTCATGGATTCCATATATTCAACATGAAATCACATACACACACACAACATTGACACAAATGCATAACAAATAATATAAGCAAGTTGCAAACATACCATTCAATAGATACACATAGCAACCATTGTACACCATGAAATTGGATCAAAGCCTTCTTATATTAATTCAAGTACTTTTGTACATGATCTCAATAGAAACAACTATATGCTCATACAACTTCTATAATCTATGTTCTTCTCTTCTCTCCTCTTCTCTCTTTCTATATTGCTCTACAACAAATTACAATGAGAATGATAATATCCTACATACGAAAGAGTCTTCTTGAGTTTTCCATCCTACTACTCTAAGCCATATTATCGAATTAAAGACTACCATCTACTTTACATTTATTACAATAAATGCCCACAACCGATAGATGAGATCAAATGCTTAAGATCTGTATTACAATCCCCAAAACATTAAAAGCAAATACATCCTTCCAGCTATGACATTAATGGCTCTTCTTTTGAATTTCAAAAAAACATTCTTCAAAATGCACACTGGCATATCCATCTGTCCTCCACTCGCGCTTTGCTGGAAATGCTCCTGCATCAATTTGAATCTTAATTGTCTCATCCTTGATGAAATAAAAATACTTTAGAAGTTCTAAAAACCTTCTCTCGTATTCATCTATGGTCATACTCCCAAGCTTGAGTTCAAAGAATTCTTTCATTTTATTGTCATAGTATCTCTTAATCAAGTATTTCTTTTCAAAATACTTATTGAATTCCTTCCAAGTAACACTTTTCTCTTTAATGTCTTGCACCTGCACAAGTTGATCCCACCACATGGATTCCTTTCCCTTGAGTTGATAGATGGGAATTCTTCCTTCTGCATGAGTTGAATAATTATGCAATTGAAAATACTTTCTCATGCCCAACAACCATGTCTCTGCATCTTCATCCTTCTTGTGCCCACCATCAAATATAGGAGGTTTTATTTTGTTCATTTCTTCTCGTAGCTCATCCACCACAGACCTCTTATGCTTCCTAAAAGGGGATGGAATTGAGTTGTTGTGTGTTTTCTTATTGGAATGCCTCGGATAGTGAGAGTGATTTCTGCTAACACTTTTGGTTCTTCTTTTCTCATCAGGAGACCTATGAATTCCTAATTTGTTTGAGCCACTCTCCTTATCCAATTTCTTTTATATTATTTTCAAGCTTTGCATTAACTTCATGTTGAAGTCCTCTTGATACTCCTTGTATCTCATAAGCCTTCCATTATCATCTTTATGAATTTGGACATCCTTCTGCAAATTTTTAATGGTCTTTACCATATTCATGTTTTCATCCCTTCATTCTCCATGTCCATTGTTGTTTGTTCCTTCAATGCCCAAATGAAAATCCATCCCTTCGATATCATATTCCTAGATGTAATTCCCCTATGAATCTTCCCTTACTCTAGACTTTGTTCTGATATTGATCTGATCTAGTTGTTGTTAACTCTGTAAAATGTGCAGCCAATAAAACTTCGTCACATTAACAGACTCAACAATTTCATGAAAAAAATATGAACCATTCTAGTTCAATAATATATCATAATTATTTCTTCCGATTTCCTGAAAAATTGAATGCTCAGATCAATTTTCTAGGTGAATATTTATAGTCTATTGTCCAACACCTTTCCAACACCTTCTCCTATTCTCAATTTTGAGTCTTGAGCAGAAAGTTATGGTTATTTGAAAATTTCCCATTAATGTTTTTGTTCACACTTCAACTTGCAACACCTATGAGCTATAATTATGCATTTCCGCACCTACTCCATTGGATTTTTCATAGGATATCAATTTTCTTTCTTCATATACATATTTTGGACAGTCTTTCCAAGTTTCACCTCTTTATGGGTTCAGGGCTATTAGTTACGACCTGCTAAAGTTCTAAGCCAATTCGTGTTTTTGGTTTGGAATGCTACATGTACCTTCTTTTCCATATTAAATTTTTTTAACATACCCAGAAACTTACTTCATCTATGGAACTGTCTTCTATGGTTCAATATATTTCCATTGACTACTCCTGCACCTCAATCTGATTTCGAAGAAGAAAGTTATGGCTCTTTGAAGTTAGTTGGGTCTTAAAATTTACCCTCCACTGTTTGTCCTGTAACTTTCTCATAAAAGCTCTGTTTGACGAACAATTTACACCATTAGAAAGATCTCTCTAGGCTCTTTTATTTGAGCTACAGAGACAAATTTTACCTATTCTTGTGGTTTTTGAGTAGCTAAAAACATTGTTAAGGGCCTCGAAAAAACAGGCTTCAAAAATATGGGGTTCAAATAGTATAAAATGTTGCGGAAATTCGTTGGTTTTCTACTCTTGTTCACCATCCAAACGAATTCATGTGCAAAAATTTCAACCTGTACACCCACATTTAGCATGTGCAAAAACACCACAAGGTAATTAATGCTCCATGCATCCATAAATACCATGCATCACTTCTCTGTTGCGCCAATAACTAGTGTGCACTACTTTTGTGTCGAGCGCCAATATCCACCATGCACAGTTTTGGTTCTTGCACTAATACCCGTTGCCCGCAATTTTATTGTGTCGTGCACCATTTTTATGCATGTACACACCACACACACCTTATTATGCATATCCACATCGCACGCCAGTATTCCACATGCATCACGCAATCCACAACGCGTAATGCTAAATTTAGCACACGCACCCGCATGCCAATATTTTTCCGTGCGTCGCCAAATTTTAGTGCTCGTGCCCAGACACCAATATTTTTCTGCGTAGCACCAAATTTTAGCGCGCGCACCCGCACACCAATATTTTTCCATGCGGTGCCAAATTTTAGCACATGCACCAACATGCCAATAGTTTTTTGCACAACACCAAATTTTAGCGCACACGCCCGCACGCTAATATTTTTCCACATATCACAAGCTTTTCACTGTGCATCATGCATTTTTAGTGCGCCCACCTGTGCACATTCATTTTTATGTGCATCAATTCCTCATGAATTCCACTGCAAAAATTGGGGTTTTTTCCTAACTCTTTCCCCATTTTAACCGTAGAAATTCTCCAAGTACGAAATTTGTCCAATTTCACCCCGATAACACCAATTCAGAATCTGCAACAACAAATCGTTGTGGGTTGACATTTCTGGAACAAATATTTCCTAAAGTCAATTCATGAATTGAGAATTTTAATTATTAATCTCACTCCATCTATCATGGCTTCATTGTAACTTCAAATTCGACCAATTCCAGGCCTGGATTTTCTAGAACATATATTAAATCAAGAATATCTCACCACTTGGCCAAATTTCTCAATTTTCCCATGAATTTAACAACATAAATTGGGGTTTTTTCCCAATTCCATGCAATTTCTATTACTTTTTACCATGGACGCTTTGTAACTTGAAATTTGGCCACTACGAAATCAATCCTTTGTGAAATTTCGCTTCAACTCAACTTGCTCATCCCATCTAGGCTCAGTGTTGAAACCTGAAGCTCTGATACCATATTGTAACATCCTCGGCCACTCGGGCTGGGCCATGCTACTCCAAAAAATAATTTCATTCTCTTCTCAACATACTGTAACATACCCAACATCCAACTGAGCTATGCCACATAATTTTTTCGAACTGCATGCAATTAAAACATATACACACATAAGTCTTGTGGAACTTTATATATGAAACGTAGATAGACAAATACATTATGTAAATGGAGGGGTTCATATTGAAATAAAAATAAACATATACAAGCAATATATACAGGCAATACCATAAATATAAAGACAGTAATAAACCACACATAGGATAACCCATAAAACTAAACACGTAATGTTAAGCCCTAATATTGGCTCATTACCACTTAATTGGGGCATATTAGATTAGTAATGTTATTTTATTTATGTTGGATTTAGGCCATTAGTTTTAATTTAGATTAGTAATGTTATTTTATTTTATTTATGTCGGCTTTAGGCCATTAAACCTCCTAGTCTCCTATATATACCAAGGAGACATTTTCATTTTGAATCATCTTGCACTTGGACATTTAAGTGGGGTAAAAGGAGGTTGCCCCCTCGAAGAGGTTTATTATCTGAAATTATCTCTTTTTCAAGGCTTTGAGTACTTTTCCTGAGGTTTTTCTATGCTATATTGATGTTTGGTTCTTAACATATGGTATCAGAGCTCAAGGTCTTAGGGTTTCGCTGCTACATCTGAGACACCGTGGAATTTTCGCTATAA
>ML777242.1:2109482-2136924 GCA_009831015.1 Picea engelmannii | reverse complement strand
CCCCCTCGAAGAGGTTTATTATCTGAAATTATCTCTTTTTCAAGGCGTTGAGTACTTTTCCTGAGGTTTTTCTATGCTATATTGATGTTTGGTTCTTAACACGTAAATATTAATGCAGCATGTAATTTATCACACAATTGACATTTATCTTGGTAAGAATATCACCAATTGTGTGTAGACCTTCCACAAACCTCCTAGCCTTAGACCACACTACTCACCACTCTCAGTAGTGGGTCACCCCCGAGCTGGGACTAAAATCCACCCGGGTAAGGGGATTCATATCCATGATGGTGTATGATAGTCAACATGATATATTTTGTCACAGGTGCCAACTCAAACTAGCAGCTTACAGTCCCTCACTCCCCACATGCATGTCCCACCCCAAGAAGTGTGCTCCTTCTCTTCTCAACAGTCCTTCGACTACTCCACTTCCTTTTTTGTCTTCGTAAACAGGCTGGACAGGAAGTCTCGGAGCCCTATAGCTATAGTTTAGCACCTTCAGGAAATCAATTCCCAACAATTCTCTCACCCAGAGAGAAATTTCTCATGGGCCTGACAACCCGCCTCTTCAATATTTCACGGGCCTGAAAACCTGCTTCTTCAATCCATCTCCCAAGTTAACTAGGTACACAAACAAGTATGAGTATGGATACAGGTTAGGGTATAATGACAGGAAGGTATGGAGGACAATTGACTGAGTGAGTGAATGATCATGTAATGATTGAATGGATGAATGAATGATTGGAAAATCAACTAAGTACAAACTATATGTATGCATGTTCCCAACTTGACACTTGTCATGTTGGGAACTACTTTTTCCCACTTGTCCCCATCCTTAGAACTTAGGATAAAATAATTATCCATACTTTATACTTTAAGGAATATCAATATAATATTCCTTTTTATCTTAATATCCTTAGCTTATCTCCTTTTCCTTAACTTTTATCCCCCCCCCCTTTCCCTAACTAGTGGATTTTAGTCCCCCGTACTCTTTTATCATGGTCGGTCTGTGTGCAACGATGTATTTTATATTAATGATAATACATATACAAAAGTAGGCTCACTGACCTTTAACATCTAGGCTCTCTAGGCTAATCATCACAAAATACGCTCACCAACCTATAAAACACAACATGTACACAAAGTCTCCCTGGCCTCAATATCGTGCACACTTTAGATGTTGCACATGGTATCCTAGAATGTGCACACTTCATCATTTTACTGTGCAGTACATGTGCACACTATGCCATGAAAGGTGCATACAAAATGATATCAAACAACTCACCAGTTTAAGTACATTTTCATTTACATTTACAATTGGGTTTGACCCCGGCCACCCAGTTCCGGCCATGCTACTCCAGAAAATGCTTTCATTCTTTGCTCAACATACTGTAACATACCTAGCATCCAACTGAGCTATGCCACATAAATTTTTTGAACTACATGAAATTAAAACATATACACACAGAACTCTTGTGGAACTTTATATATAAAATGTAAACAAACAAATACATTTTGTAAATGCATAGATTCATACTGGAATAACCGTAAATATATACATGCATCATGTACAAGAAATACCCATAAATATAAAGACAGTTATAAACCACCCATAGGATAAACCCATAAAAACAAACACATAAATAATAATGCAGTATGTAATTTATCACACAATTGGCACTTATCTTGGTAAGAATATCACCAAATTTATGCATACCTTCCACGAACTGCCCAAACTTAGACCACACTTCTCATCACTCTCATCATTGGGCCACTCTCGAGCTGGGACTAAAATCCACCCGGTAAAGGGATTCCTAACTAGGATAATGTATGACAGACAACAGGAAAGACTATGTCACATGTGCCAACTCAAACTAACATCCTACAGTCCCTCATTCCCCACATACCTGTACCACCCCAAGAAGTGTGACCCTTCTCTTCTCAACAGTCCTTCGGCTTCCCCACTTCCTTTTCGGGCTTCAACAACAGGTTGGATAGGAAGTCTTAGAGCCCTGTAGTTGTAGTTTATCACCTTCAGGAAATCAATTCCCAACAATTCTCTCACCCAGAGAGAAATTTCTTACAGGCCTGACAACCCGCCTCTTCAATATCCCACGGGCCTAACAACCCGCTTCTTCAGTCCAGCTCCCAAGCTAACCATGTACACAAATAGGTATGAGTACGGATACAAGTTCATGTACAATGACAGGAAGGTACATAGGACAAATTATTGAGGGAGTGAATGAGCATAGAATGATTGAATGGATGACAGAATGATGGGAAAATGAACTAATTCCAAACTATATGTATGCATGTTCCCAACTTGACACTTGTTATGTTGGGAGCTAATTTGGCCCACCTGTCTCCATCCTTAGAACTTAGGATAAAATAATTATCCATACTTTATACTTTAAGGAATATTAACATAATATTCCTTTTTGGCTTAAGCTCCCTAGCTTAGCCCATTTTACTTAACTTTTAGCACCCCCCCCCCTTCCCTAACTAGTGGAGTTTAGTCCCCCATTCTCTTTTATCATGGTCGGTTTGTGCGCAGTGATGTTACAAAAATAGTCTCACTGGCCTTTAATATCTAGGCTCTCTAGCCTAATCATCACAAAATTAGCTCACCAGCCTATAAAACACAACATATACACAAAGGCTCCCTGGCCTCAATATCAAGCACACTTAATATGCTACGTGCGGTATCCTAGAATGTGCACACTTCATCATTTTACTGCGCAGTACATGCACACACTATGCCATGAAAGGTGCATACAAAATGATATCAAACAACTCACCAGCTTAAGTACATTTGCATTTACATTTACAATTGGGTTTGGCCTAGTGATATTACATCTACAGGAGTGGAAAATCATGCAAATGATGTCTCCATTTCTGGAATATTTCACAATACCTTCCTCCTTGTAATGGGTTTGGTGCTCTAGTCACGAAATACTACAAAAATGTTGGGCACTCGTCCTTATGGTGGCATTCAGTCCTACACGTGATACACCAAACTTGTTCCCTCTTCTCCTTTATTTTTGTGATCTCTTCTAATTAGATTCTCAAGGTAGCTAACCACATCTATACTTGATCCATCCCTCATCCATATCCTATGAGAGATGCTTCTAGTTTCATTGAAATATCTAAAGCTTCAGGCTGCAACACAACCTTATGTTGTATCAATGGGAAGAGAATGTGTGGTAATAGTTCTACAATAAAACATTCTCTATGTCATTGATCCATAATTTGGAATGTCAATCTACCCATCAAATTCTTAAATATTTGACCATAGTCCCAAACTAACTCATTCTGCACTTTTTTTATTTCCTTCAACTGTGTAATGTATTGTGACTCATATTGTGATGTCTTTAACTCTTTTAATAACTCTTGTCCAATTTCTTCTAATGTCCTTGCTTAACCTACTGGTGTAGTACTCTGCAATTTCATGTTCCATAATAATGCATGACCTCTAAACATTGTTTCCAACTATGAAATATTTTTGGCATCATTGTGGACATTCTTCACAACCCAAATGGTCTCACATACAAATAGATGTTGTTCTGGGTCCTCCAACCCAACCCCATGAAACTTTGACATTCTCAATGTATTGTCTAACCTTGCCATGGTATTTTTCATAGGTCCTCCCCCCGGTGTTTATGGATGATTCAGATTTTATGCACTGCTTCCACTTCTTTGGCTACCACTATTCTGACTTCCTCCACTAACTATAAGTGCTTTTGACAAATCTTCAAATTTTATCTTAGATTCAGGTGACGCACATAGGGTCGTGGGTTTGATGTAGGAACCAATCTCAGTCGGACTTAAAAAATATTCTATTATAGCATTGAACTAAGGATCCTCTCCCTCTCCTTTTTTGTCTGGTATTTCTATGATCTAGACTATTGCACAGGGTTCTCTCATCTCATACTCACTTCACAACTCCCATTTCTCAGCCCTAGTTTTCAACCTCTTATATCTTCATCCACTATGTAGTACTCTAAATTTGTCTTCTTCTTCTTCTTATACACCTTCTTCATTTCTATTCATCCTCAATCCATCCCTTCCTTATTCATTTATTTCTTCATTCAGTCCTACCTTTAGACCATCCACTCTTCATCCCCTAGTTCCCCTATGTTCACGAATTCCCCTAACAATTAGATTCCATCATCATCACACATTTTTCTCACAACAACATCTTTATCTAGGTATCCAATGCTTTCAAAAATCTTCCATGTTGACCCTTGAATAAATTCCTTTCTCCAACACTATACGACTTGGTGCAAACTACTACAAGTTCCATAATATAACCCCCCAGTATGATATTCAACTAGTAAATCTACTGTGTGATAAGTGGTATTTCTTACAAAGTTCAATTGTCTTACAAACTTAGGGGTCCAGTTCCTCAGAGCTATAGTTCAATATATTTCAATATTCTCCACTAACCTTTCTAACCATTTAAATAAAATATTCAAAAAATCCCCAAAGAAAAGTTCATGCATATCTATGTATAGATACCTTTGCAACCATTGTTCATCATTGATCTGAGGGTTTCTATTCTCTCTCTGGGAAAATTCTTACTCTTTCATTTCTATCCATTTGAGGATCTATTTCTTATTCGGTCTCCAAAACATTCCCCCAATTACATATTCCTGGTCCTGGCAACAAAACTATTCATTGGCATGCAATTATGAGACCCCGGGTTCAAATTATTCAACCAACAAAATGCTTAGATATCAACCTTTTCGACATCACCTGCATGCAAGTGAAGTATCACTCGAGGCATCTTTTGGGGCTACATAAACTGAGTTTCTACGAGGATGAGGGGATGTGAGGATATCAACATAACTATTAATATGTATTCACCTTGTGTGCATTATCCTTATTTAACATCCTCTTATCAGTTAACAAACCCTATCTGCAACTTCCATTAACTAACAATCATTACTTCTACCAGAAAATTTGTGCAACATTAACCCATCCAAGATTCTTCAATACCCTAAACCCTAGTGTGAAGAAACAGTATAATATAGATCATGGCGTAACCCATTCATTGAATCATTCATTATTAGTGCACATCAATCATATGTCAAACATATCTATATTCATCATGCATAAACATGACATCCACACATAATCACATCAACAAACCCAGTAAACACATGATTTTAACATGGTTTACCCACTCCTTGGGCTACATCCACGAAGACTGGCTTCTTATATTAGTCTTTGTGAAACAATCATCTCAGGCCTGTGCACTATGCTTACAAAAGATACAACATATTGTAATCCCCCAAACCTGCCTAGTCATTCTGAAGTGCAAGCCTATCTTTGCATAACTCTCTTCATCAATCATGAGCAACCTACTTTCTTACTCTCGACCTAATTTCTCTCTAGTAGCCAACCTAACAACAACCTCATCTACCCTGAACCTTTACATATTTATAAATATAATTAGGGCTCAAAACCCTAATAGGTCATAACTATGTTTCTTACTTTAGTGTCACTCTATTTCTTTTTGTGCTTTTATGTTGAATTGTTGCTTTTCCCACTTTAGTGTTGAACTTTTTATTTTCCCGATTTAGCGATGAACTGCACTGAAATGTACATCCTTGTTGTACACACTAGTCTTGCCTTTACTCTTTCCTCTTCTATGGCGTAGTTCCCAAAACTTAGTTATTGTCATCTAAAATTCATATCCAACAACATCCCTATCCTAATGTTATGTGTGGTAGCATGAATTCATTCACTTGTTACATTTTTTTTTACTCCAATAGGGAGTTCTTTTCAAACTTTTCCTCTCTAGAGAAAATGGTCCCTCTTCTTTTCCATGTTCAACCCCTCTTCTCCCACTCTTACACTTTTCCTAGTTATTCCTTAAAGAATCACCCCTCTTCGAACCGATATATATCTATGATGGGGGCTATCTAGGTTAGCACCATTGACATGGGTGGTTATGTGGCTCCTCATGATAACCTTTTCCTACACTTTTCATTCAATGTGCATGCATTGTGTTGAACCAAACATCCATGAAGGTCTCATCCATTCTCAAGGTTATTGTTTGTGGCATCATATTCGACTCTACAAGGGTGATTTATGTCTCCTTGAAAAGGAATAAGTGTGACATAATCCTCGTGCCTCATAATAAGGAGAGATTTTTCACTCCCTATGTAAGGACTTCTTCCTCCCGAGTGAGTCAATATTACCTCCATCCATAGTATGTTTTGACAATAGATCATACATCTTCCCTTCTTCTCCTTGGGTGGTATATCCAACCACAAGGTAGGATTCACACCTCTCAAATTCCTCCCTAGGTCACCTCATGTTCATCAAATCCCATAGGAATTAACTTTTATGTGGTGGTTACAAACACCTTACCCTAAATACAAATCCACACATGAAAAATATAGATACAACCAGAATAGTATAAACCATGAAACTCTTCAAATGTTATCCAAGGAAATATCAACATCCTTACCTAATCTTTGGTAAGGTCCTTGCCCCAAATAAATTTCCATGCTAAAATACCCTTGTTGAGAGGTCAATATTACCATTTTCAACAATAGGGGTTACCCCCAAATTATGAGAAGTCCCAATTAGACCTCACATTGTTTGGAATAGGAAACTCATCTAGAATTTGGCCCAATAACCATTAATGATTTTGGGGTTTACTAGTTATGGATGGGTCCACCATTTATGGTTCTATAAACTAAGTAATGAAATGAAACTAATCTAATATGAAAATGCATGGATCCAAACATGACTAATATTAATCAGAAAAGAAAGCAAAGAACCACACATGCTCCTATCAATGACCCAAGAATTAGTTTAATAATAATAAAGAAAAGAATATGAATACATGACAACAAACCTGGAATATTCCGTTATTAAAACATCCATATATAGTCCTATTATCACATATTGAAAAAAACATTTCCAAAAAACATAAATAAAAATGAAACATATACACAAGAATAATCTACAATGCGAAATACATTCTTACACAACTCTAATGCTTAGTAAAATTAACATAATAATCCACAACATATAAGCATAGCTATATGAGTTCTCTAAAAATAGCTTCTCCTCATTAAAATTTTCAACAATAATACATGAAAGATTCAAGAGCCAAAAGCTAATTCTAATTCTTTTATAGTTTTTAGCATTTATAATTGTTTACACAATAACTTCCCTCTCTTGTCATGGTGGCCAAGTGGAAGTGGAAGTTTTAGTTTCATTAAAGAATTAATTTTCTTGAAGTAATTATGAGTGTAAATATTTAGAAGCTCATCCGTTTCTTTTTCATAACATTTGAAACTGCATCTTTATCCTTAGCGGGCTCCCTTTTATTTTTTTATTTTTTTGTAAGGTATGGCTAAAATTGTTATTTCATATATGTTCATCCTCTCTAATCTTTGATGAGCAATATTAAAGCCTTATAGTCATCCACTTTTTAAGGAGGTCAATGGCGAGTTTCTTCTTTCAAGTTATTTGAATATACATATATGAGAGAAATGACATTATTGATTTTATTTTATGTTTAAACAATTATTTTGGAATATTTGATGTCATATTAATATTAAAAGGAAAAGAGTCTAAAGTGAGGGAACTCCCACTTAGATTTTGGATTATTTTTGTAAATATTATATTTTCTGTTTTGATAGATAATGATAATTTTAACATAGAAAATATTATTAGTTTTACTGATTGAATGATTTAAATGAACTCAAGTCGCTTTTAATTGTTTTTTTGTTTGCTAGTTTGTTCATGATCTGTGGGACTAGCCTGTGGCTGAGAAATCACGATTCAAGGGCATCTAAGTCATCAAAATCATCAGGGGATCACACCCGGCCTAAGCCACACCAACCCTTAATATGGCTAGATTGTTTTGTCCCCGCAGGTTTTGAACCGGTGACTTTAACATCGCGTAGTACCTTAACAACACACTCCGTCACTAACTTTCCTACACCTTGGAGACTGTCACCTTCAATTGTTAAGCTTCATGTCAATTATATTTATTTTCTCGAAATTACTTAATAACCTAAATACATTCAAGATGATTTATAATTATTCTATTCAACTACCCCCTCCCACCTTTATCATCAATTAGACACCTAATAATTTTGGTTGGGACCATCATATGATTCCACTAATTATGCACAACGGAAAATGGTAGGGAAAATCTACCCATAACCATTTCTTCAAGATATCCCATGGAATTATAGATCAATAGGTAGTATTTATGTAGGTGAATTGGATACATGTTGTACATTCCTTAATTCATGAACCTAGTTAAACTTGAAAGTACATTCATGATTCCTTAATTCATGAACCTAGTTAAACTTGAAAGTACATTCATATCATGTTTTCTCAGCACCTATATCAATTTGAACTATTTTGTAGAATAGTGTATTATATCCATTGGGTTAAATTTTAGGTTATCGAAGGATGAATTTTACCAAAGGAAATGGAAATGAGAGAACTTATTGCTTCCACATCCAAAGATACACATGTTGTATTATAACATTTATGGCTAGTCTTTTGGAAGTTTATATTTAAATATATGAAATTGAAATTTACTTCCTCTCACTATGTCAAAAAGACTCGGAATGTCAGTATTTAAAGTGTTATTAGTCCCTTCTTGTCAAGGGACTATAACAATGAATTTCTTATTGATTTAACATTAATTTGTTTTTTATTTTAAATTTATGTGTGAAATGTAATGTCTAACTTCAGAAAACAAATATATATTTTTTGATATAATAAAAATATTTATTTTTCTCATCTCTGATTGGTTAATATATTTCAAGTCTTATTGTTGCCTTCACGTATTTCAATATTTTAAATTAATTACATAATTAATGCACTATATTATATATACCACTTGTTTTAAAAAATCATAAATTTAATAAAGTTGTAAAAATAATAATTCTAATATTATTAATGTCTTACCCTCTACATTTATTACACCTATCATGCGTGTAGGGAAAAAAATTATAGGGTTGGCATCATACGAATGTGTATGGTTGGCGGACCCTCACCGGAATGGCCAGTCGGATACGACATAGGCTCACCGTGGGATAGTTAGTTACAGTACATGTGTCACAATCTCGACTAATGATATTCATACCACATTTTTTTATTTTTTTTGCATTTTTTAAATGTTTTAAATTTTTTGAATTTTTGAATTTTGATTTTATATTTTTTTAAAGTTAAAACATATTTCTTTAAATTTTGTTTTTCAATTTTAATTTAAATTTATTTTTTAAATAATTGTTTATTTAATTTTTAAAATTTACTTACGTGAATAATTCATTTTAAAGATTTTAAAGATTTTGATTTTGATTATTTTTAATTAAAAAATTAAAAATTAAATAAAATAAATACATTTTAAATTTTAAAATGTGTATTAACTTCTACTCACTAATCAAGAACCATTTATCTAAATATTTGTAATAATAATAATAATCTATTTTTAGGATTCCAACCAAGTTAGATATCAAATTGGTGTATAAGATAGCCTTGTTTGTGGGAGAAGGGATCCCTGATTTGATTCCTAAAGTTTAGGAAGGTGTACATACCCTACCCCTGTGAATTTGAACCTAACCTTAAAAATAGATATAACCCATAATCCTTATCATATCAATCAACTACTAACCTTAGCCATGCCTACCCATACCTAAATTCTTGTAACATCAAATCACACTTACTCGACCAAACCAACTAACTCAACATATCAATGCATATATTATTAATCCATGCCAAAAAGACTATAGTACTAAGTCACTAGTTTGAATACCTATTAGTTAGTAGTTTGTCTATAATTAAACATAGGATATTGCAATAATAATTTTTATTTAAATTTTTTTTTTTGTTTTTTCTTCAATTTGATTGGAACTCAACTTTGAAGGGTTGCATTGTAAGTCATATTGCATGTCTATGATTTAATTGCTCCCTAGTGGGGACTAAAGTGTCTAACCAATGGATGTTAAGCCAAAATAGTTCTTACTTAGAGGCTTAATCTTTGCTTCTGGATACAAAACTTGTTAGGCAGAGACTAAGCTGCCATGCAACTCTTGTTCTATGATCGTATGTTAAAAATTTGAAAAAAAGTCATTCAACATTGTATAGAACAATATTTATTTGAAATGTCATTTATATAATGTCCCAACTTTCCTAGTAATGTAGTCTTCCAACTTTCCTAGTAATGTAGTGTTCTATAGAAGATGTCTATTCAGAGGTTCAGAATTGTGATATTCTATCTTACTTATTTTTTGTTTTCAATGTTAATATAAATGATTAACGTAAGGAAATATTCTCTTTAAATATTTTCAATGGCTCACTTATGAAAATCGAAGAAAACTAAAATCAAGCAAAGATTCATGTTAAAAATAAATAAAAATACATTGGTAAAAAAAAAATCCTATATAAAAGAAATTAGAACTAAATTAAGCTATCCTAACACAAAAACAAAAACCAAATAAACATAAAACCAAATAAACATAAAGTGTATTTTATTCAAAATAAACCAAAATCTTATTCTGAAGACGGGAATGAAAATAAAAGCTATGTTATTCCTACACTAACCTACATTGGCTCCATGAATGTTATGTGAAGTCATAAAGCCACTATAACCATTTAATTACCTCAAGATCTATAGTAGTATTATGGCATTGTGCAGGTGGATACAACTAAGGTATCATGTAATGTTTGATGGAAATAATTAAAACATTATAAAGTATGTCAAAAACAAAAAGCATTAGATACTAACTAGTTTGAGGAAATCGTTGAGAAAAAGATAAAATCCAAGAGATCTCTAATAATATCATCGGAATAATTTGGGAAATGATGGAGAATTGAAATAGAATCCAAGGTAAGTGAAGTACCTTCTTGTGGAATTTTTTTTTGGATAAACTCATTGTTTCCTTTATCTTGCATGATTATGGGTGTTAGGCCTCGGTTTTGACAAAATTTCAATGGTCATTTCATTGCATTTTACATGATTTCTCCTTTATCCTTCATGTATTTATACCTTCATTACCATACATTATCTTATATCACCCATTTTCACTCATATGAACTTCATAAGGAATAAAAACATTAATATAGTTGAATTATCCATGTTTTTATGGTTGCTTAGAGTAGAGGTTGTGATATCGTAACTTGTCTCTTAATGATTTGGTGGGTTTTAGTGTTTTTCAGAAGTTCAATAGCACCCCTGTTACCGAATTTTCTATAGCATCCTATTTTGAGAGGAAACTTTTCCACGTCTTTTCCAAGCAGATGAAGACAGATACAAAAATCCCAAGACATGGGTTTTATGCAGAATATGGAAATTTAGGCAACAAGTGAGTGACATTCTTGAAAAGTGCATGAAACAATATCTATGGAAGAATATTCAAGAGTATTATCTACATCAACTTCAAAATTCTGGTAGCACTCACCTTTAAAATTCCGGTAGCACTCACCTTATGAAATCCAGTAGTGCCTTGGTGAATTGGATGTTGCACCTCTTGTTTGTGAATTTGGAAACATGGGTATTGTTAGGAATGATGTTTTTATGCTATTATGATCTTCACATGAATGAAGCAAGCTGAGTTTTCTTAACTTAACCAAGTCCAATATGGGTTGGTTGTAGATGCATTTATTTAGGATATGGTCTCATCTTGTTGTAGGTCCTTTTGTTTCGTCAAATATGAGTTGTATGTATAAATATAAGAGAATATTAGTTATATAGAGGATATAATAGGGGGCTACACACATTAGAGAATAGATTGAATATGAATATCATTGTGTAGAATCATTTTAATCTCTAAATTTCTTCAAGATGGACAAAAAAATTATTGTTGTACATTGTGAACTCTTTGTTGTAGTGATGGAAAATAATGCCAACTTCAACCCACAATCACAGAGATTTCAACACTCAATCACAAACAATATTCAGATTGTTCATTTGGCCTCAGATCAACACAAATATGAATTCAAATTTTCCTTTTTCTACATCGCTAAATTGCAATCTATCATAAAAACCTCTACGTATAATTACCACTATGTGGATATACCTTTGTTGGAAGCATCAATGAACAATGCTGGAGAAATATGTCGCAAACAATTCTGCGTGAAATTTAGTAACCAATGCGGGTATTTCGTAGGTCACTATGTGTGTGGTATCCTGCCACTATACTACCTTGTTACATATTTTTATAGGGTGTTCCACTGCACCAACTTGTGACTGTCTATTCCTACGAGGACAAATGCTAAGGAAATATTCTTTTAAACATAATTTTAGAACTTGTTGAGATTAATTGTGTGATGTCTTTCCTACAATCACATAAACTCATCACTTTGCTAAGATAACTTATACATATAGTTTAACAATTCAAACACACACCACAAAAAAATGCAAATAGACAGGACGAAAAAACCACATGCTCTGTTCTTTTTTAATATCAATGAAGGATTAATTTTACATAGGAAAGCTCATTCTTTCTTATTCTCTTGGAGATATGCTATCCACACTTTTACATATTCAATCTCACACACTCCCTAACCTAAATAGCTCACAAACAAATGAATCCTGGGTTATCTTAACAAATTCCTAAAATAAAGATTTGCTCCTAATATTTAGCAACAAACTTAACACCTATGACCAACAACTCGATATATAATCAAACAAACTCAATGAAAATGTCTTCTAGATACAGTTTTTAATTATTACAAATATAATAAAATAAATCAGGGAACCAACTCCCTTGGTAATTGTATTTGATCCTTGAGATCAATTCTAGAACTTGTTGTCGTATGCTCCTGCATCAGACTTTGAGGGAAGAAAATAACTATCCATCGGGTCTTCAAGTTCTACACCATACTTGTAAAATTTAGTTGTTTTCATCAAAGTAGCATCATCCAATGGTCGACCTTTCCATTTGACCAAGTACTGGAAATATTCTTTGCCTCTGGTTTTCCTTAACACCTTGTTATCCAATACTGCCTCGATTTCCTTTTGCACTTTTCTGGGTAGTTTTTATTTCCATTCTACAGTATGATCTTCATCACTTACAGGTTCATCTTTTGAAACTTCCTCTATCTCCTTGAAGGGATACAAATCTGCAACATTAAATATTGGATAAATTCCAACACTACTTGGAAGTTCTATTTCATATGCATTAGAAGAAAATTTCCTTAAAATTTTACATGGTCCAATCTTTTTAATATTTAATTCATTATAATTCCCTACAAGAAATCTCTATTTTTAAGATTTAGTTTGTTATATGGACCAAAAGGAGGGGTACCACAGTATAATACTTTGAGAGGTTACAATCACAGAGGAAGAGGAGGATTCAAAGGTCGTGGAAGAGGAGGATTTTCCTAAGGAAGAGATATGATTATATGTTATAACTGTAATCAACCTGGGCATTTGGCATGAGACTATTCAAATACTTACTCAACATGCACTTATTGTAGACAATTGGATCATGCGACATAAGGTTGTCCACAACTGATCACGAAGTGGCAATAAAAGAGGAACCTGAATGTGCATATGATAGCTGCAAAGGAGCACGATGAATGACTTAAGGTATCATTAGTTACGTGCAGAGGAGAGAGAACAAGAGATGATGAGACAGATAAAGGAAATTGAATCGAGTAGTGGGTGAGGAAAGTAGTAGAGCCTCCTCCATTTTTTAACCCTGTAAAGGAGAAAAAAACGTATCAACAAGCAAGGAAATAACCAATGGAGACAGAATGGATAACATTGACTTCGGTGGCACGAACGATGTATGACAGGACACCTATCTATGATATGCTTATAGTCTATGACCATTTAGAAAGGCAAGCTAAGAAGGTAAGTACACTGAGAAGTTTCTTGAAGATTTATTTACAATTAATGAAGGATGAGACTATGTTAAAATCACTGCACGAAATAATTAATCAATGCATGTAAGATAAGGAAACACCTATTGTACAATGAGTAGTTAACCAAGTGCATTAGAAGAGAAGGAAAAATAGGGAATTCTGACTGAATGTGCAAATAGGAGATTATGACATGGATAATATAATTTTAGACTTGGAATCTGATGTGAATGTCCTTTTGAAGAAGAACTAGGATATTATGGGTAAAATGAAGTTAATATGGTCACTTATTTAGTTGTGGTTAGCAAATCAATATAATATTGTTTTCATTGAAAGATTATTAGGGGTGAACATTAACATTGATGGAGTGCACAATATAGATTATTTCTATGTAATTGATATAGTAGATGGAAGTAAGACTTATCCAACATTACTATGAATTTATTGGGATTTTGATAACCAGACCCTGATTGATATGAAGAAGAGATAGATGGTATCTGAAGCAGGAGACTGGAAATTTACCGCACCACTTTACCCCACAGAGGGGAGAATATATGTGGAACTGAAAAAGCGAAAAGATATCCATAGCCTGTATAATCTGATTGCACAAATGGGTGATTATGTGAACCTTATAGCTGATGTTACACTCTATTGGTGGAGTATTAGTTCTTGCGCATCAGATTCATAAGAAGCATTGGAGGATTAGCAACAGTGATTACATGAATTATAAACAAGGATATGTGCTAACATTACTCGCACATTACAATGGATTGAAACTGAGGTATGTGATTCCATGAAGTATGATGGAATAATAGTTATAGACTCTTTTATAAAGTAATTTGAATCATAGATACTAGATCAATAAAGAATGTTATCTTTAGATGTCATGCTGAAAGAAACTTTTGCAAGAGGGTGGGTTGTGCATAAGGACAAAATTGATGATTGGCAGAAATGTAGAAGGTTATTATAGGTCATATTGGGAACATGAAATGGATATATTGCAAAAAAATATATAAGGTTGAGTTTTCCTACAATGCATGTTACATAATGCATTGTGACATGGTGATTAGTACCGAAGAAAAAATGGGCGCACTTGTTTATACACACTCTGGATACAATTATTAAGAACGGGTACTTAGAGCTAGAAGTTCATAGAGAGACAATGGATTCAGAAGATTTGAATCACAACTTCAATATTACTTTCATTTTTTAAGATGAGGCCCCTTGAGTAGACACAACTATGCAGGTGATCAAGGACAAAATTTTCACATCAGAAGGCTCGTTAGAACTAGTGCCCGTATGTAACATGCATAAATCTTCTGCGACACTTTGAGAAGTTTTGGAATTCTATAATGCCACTGGAGAATACCAGGAGGATGAAGATCTAAGAAATTTACAAGTAACATAAACTAAAGGAGAATGCATAGTAGAAGGTCTATAACTTGAATATGGTGTATATGCAAAGCCTCTAATAATGTGCAAAGTGAATATTTGTACAGAGGATAAGCCCAATTTTGTGAACATAGGAGATTAATGGAATGAAGAGACTATTGAAAATATTTTTGATTTACTGCGTGAATATTATGATCTTTTTCCAACTACTTTTTCGTAGATGATAGGTATGTTGGAGATTTAGGAGAGATGAAGATCCCTTTGAAACATGATTCTAAGACAATTAAGCAGATACCTTATTGAGTGAATCCGATGTATAAGAAAAAGGGGAAAGAAGATATGGAAAAGATGTTGGAAGCAAGAATTATGGAAGGTGTCTCAGAGTCAGAGTGGATTAGTCCAATGGTGGTTCAAGATAATAAGATAGAAGGATTTATGTTTTGTGTAGATTTGAGGAAAATAAATGATGCTTGCTTACATGATCCATTTCCTACTCCATTATTCACATCTGAATATGTTAAGACCAAAATGACAACATCACAAGGACATGAATCCCCATGAATTTTTATAGAGGTGGTCCTCCTCTTTGGCTAAAGAATATATCTGTGACATCTTGGAATAAGGAGAATGCTAAACAACAAACCTTAGATATTTATTGCTTGGAATTATGAAATGATATGATTCTTCAATAACCTGATATAATATTCATGTGTAGGACGAAATCCTTTAACCATAAAAATATTGAAGGAGGGTTTCAATATCATAATGTCTTTGAGATCAACATCAAATATACAACCTTCTTAGTCACTTACAAATACATCCATATATTCTTCATGATAAATAGGAGAGAATAATTTGATCATCTCAAAGAATTTTAAAATATTATTACTATTAGTATCAAAAATAGAATTTGATAAGTCAATTTCAAATACCTTATACTCAAAACTCATAGTTACAAGATACAATCGAAATCAACCCTGAAGTAATTATTTGTGGAGTTTTATTCATGAAATATTTTCTTCATTAAAAAATATTCGATAGTCATACATATGGTTGTAAATACTCCATGATCATATAAGAAAATTCTTTTGAAGAATACAAGAAGAACACTGAAGAACTCATATGTGTGCCAAATTCAGAGATTCAAGCATAAAACAATGAGAAATGGTGTAGAAGAAGAGAAAGAGTGCAAAAGATGTAGATCTTTTTTTGTTGATCAAAATATTTGATTCATATTGATGGTTATAAATTTTTCTTCTGATCGTCTTCCCCTACCCCTCTGATTATCGGAACCCTTGATGAAGTCTTTCTTCTCTTTTAAAACTGGTTCTTCTAACTACATGAGTAGTTAGGGATTTTCCCTTTTTGAATTCCCGTACAATTTTCTTCTTGAAATTTTCACTTTAATTAATGTCTCATTTAAGTGTTTTAATGATTTCACATCATTAAAATTGACATATTTCAAATGGGTCCCTTTCCTTTTTTAATATTTGTTTTTAAATAAACCTTTATTTTCAAAAAYTTAATTAATTTCCCTTTTAAAAGGGGGACTGTGTTTTAATTTTATGGAAGTTATATTCAACTTTTAAACTATGTAAATAACTTCATATGTGATATTAATCATTTTATATTTCCAATTAAAAAAAAAAAATTCCAAATCTGACTCTTGGATCTCAAGATATGACCTTGTGAAGTTAAGTTGTCAAGTAGGATCATTAGAAAAAAGCTGAATGTTCTTTTAATTTATGGGAAAAAAAAATTCATTTTAAATCCTTGAAACCTATACCATTATCTTCTTCATCGAAATATCTTTCCAATGGTATACAATTTGCACAGTTTCGTTTTTTGGAGCTCAAGTTATTGCCTCTGCAAGATCGTGACTCAACAACCGTAGATTAAGTTCAATGGGGCAATCTTGGCCCTTGGATTGAATTTTGTTTTCCCTCTTTGGAAATTTCAATTTTTTTTTCATAAAGGTTATCCCACATGCATGGGATTATAAAATTATTAATGGAATATAATACTAATTGTATCATACACTCAGTACGAAACATGAAGAGAATATTATGGAGCTTAATGGGTCAACCACTTAGAAGATTAATTAAATAATTAATATTTTGTTAGACCAGTCATCTTCCATATCTTTCCCAACCATTGATGAGACAACCATTCACGTGTCACCATGTGTCATCCCTTGATAGGTCAATAATATACCAATAAGAATCTTTCATGTGTCACAAGTTGTATTTTTCCGCATGTTTTCGGTAGTTAAGTTCCATGTGTCACTCCACCATAGGTTTCCATGTGGCATGATTTCATAGGTTGATAAGATTTCTATTTCATCCAATAAGTATTTTTGCCACATGTCATTAATTTAGTGGTTGGCATATGGAGTGTTTTGATTGGTTAACAATAAAATATTAGGAAAAAAGGATAATGGAGAATGATTTAAGTGTGGGGAGGAGGGAATGAGAAGGGGGAACGATAGTGTAGGGGGGAGGGGATAAATGTAGGTATTGAAGGTGAGGGGGAGGGACGTAGCATGGCATGGGGGAAGGGTAGTTTGTAGGTAGCATATTATGAGTTTGAGGGTGAGGAAATTGGGGGGTGAGCATTGTGAGTCTACCCTCATGAACTCGATAAGGAGTAAACTAAAATAATGTTAAATGTGAAATAAAGGGAAGAATAAAGGGTACGGGGAGGTATAAGGAGGGTGGAAAAAATTAAGAAAAATTGTAAGTGTTGAGAAAGGGTAAAGGAGGGAAAAGGGAAGTGGAGATAAGGAGTATGGTGGGTAAACTCACAATGATATAATAGAATATTTTTTATGGGTCTTGAATCTGCAACAAGAATATTTTTATGGGTCTTGGGCCCATGAAAATTGAAGAAAAAAAGGGTCTTAGGCCCAAACATTTAAATGCAGGTCCAAGAAATTAACTTTGTTCCACATGGATGAAGCACCCTTTTCTATTTAAATGAAAATTTGGATACTTTGAGCATACAAAATTGGATTTTGGATCTAAAAAATATGTGGTGAAGCTGATACTGAGGGCTATGCCATGAACTTACAATTTTTTCAAAATTTTCTTCTTTTCATATCATTTTTTTTTATTATTCCAAAAGAGGGAAAATATAGATGACCAATTTTGGTCAACGTCCATTTACATATGAAGTATTGGAGAATGTAGGAGGACAGGAAGCCTACTTGTTCATTGATGTTGTAATATCCCCAAGGATGAGCCCCAATGATATTATGAATTGTAATCATGTTTATAGGCTGGTGAGCCAAGTGTTGATAAACTGGTGGGCTTATGTGTTTATTAGGCCGGAGAGCCTAGGTGTTAAAGGCCAGGAGCCTGATTTTGTATATGTAATTATGAAAATCATTAATAAAATATAAACAGTGTTGTGTGCAGACCGACCACAAATAAATATTTATGGGGGACTAAGATTCCACAAGGTTGGGTAAGGGAGGAGGCTAAGTGTGTGGGCCTAGGGGCTAATCCAGGGGGCTTACCTCTAAAGGGGATAATAATTTATTATTATTTCCTAAAGGCTAAGGTGGACAATTGATGAGTGCTTTCCTAAATTATTGGAAAAGGGGAATGAATGAAAATGTATTTCATGCAGCTCTAGGAAGACAAGTGTAATATACCAGATATAAAAAGTATGGAGAAAAGAAATAAAATGCTAGAAATGGCAGAATAGCAACAATATAACCAGAATAATCACCACAATAACACTGAAATGATATAAGAATAACAACAAAAATAACACTTTGATTTTGAGAGAAATGTTCACAGGTCTCTTCGAGGGGGAAACCTCCAGTCGAGCAGAGATCTATTACAATAATATCCAAGCTAGGGTTCTCATACCCTCGAATCCTATTTATACTAAATATGACTATCAAAGGAAGCATCTAAAGGAAGATCCTTCTAGAAGTAGAAGCTTCTATTAGGTCTTCTTACATTCAAATTATTATATTTTATTGCAATGCCTTATTAATATTGACCTTTATTACATCCGAATATATTGTTCTACCTATGCGTGGGTTAGGACCCTAACATGTCCTCCCCCGTAAAAACAACCTTGTCCTCAAGGCTTGAGATGTGGAAATTGCTACAGAATGGTAGTTGGTTCCCAAGTGGCATCTGCTGGAGTTATATCTTTCCACTGGATTAATACTTCCTTGATGGTTCTCTGATGCAAGTGACACTCATGCTGGTCCAAAAATGCTTGTGGTTGTAGCCAAATGGATCCTTCTTCAGGTAACTCGGGAAGGTTGGTTTGAATTTGGCACTTAGTTCCGATCACCTTCTTTAAGCAGGAAATATGAAAAACAGGATGTAGCTTTGAATGATTGGGAAAAGCTAATTGATAGGCCACCTGTCCCACACGCTTGAGAACTATATAAGGACCATCAAATTTGGGTGCTAGCTTCTGACAATGCTCGTCCTTGAGGTAATTCTGCTTGTAAGGTTGCAGGCGAAGAAACACCTGATCCCCTTCTTCAAATTGACATTCAGAGCGACCTTGATCTTCTTGTTGCTTCATGTGATTTTGTGCCATGACCAAATTTTCTTTGAGGGTACGTAGAATAGCCTTTCGAACTATAAGTGTTTGGTCAACCGCTTGGACCTTCGAGACACCAAGTAAGTATGAGAGAACTGAAGGTGGCTTCTGTCCATATACCACTTCAAAAGGAGTCATGCATGTAGCTATATGGTATGAAGTGTTGTACCACCATTCAACTAGGGGTAACCATTAAGCCCACTGATTTTTATTTTCTGAGGAAAAACACCTCAAGTATGTTTCCAAACACTTGTTGACAACTTCTATTTGACCATCAGTCTGGGGATGATAAGTTGTACTGAGATGCAATTGGGTGCCTTGTAGCTTGAATAGTTCTTGCCAAAAATTTCTTGTGAAAGTGGGGTCGCAATTAGAAACAATAGAGTGTGGCATGCCATGGAGCTTGAAGACCTAATCCATGAAAATTTGAGCCACCGTGGATGTTGTAAATGGGTGTTGAAGAGCGCATAAATGAGCATACTTGGAAAGGCGATCAACAACCACCATGATGAATGACTTATTTCCTGATTTGGGTAAGCCTTTAATAAAATCCGTAGTGATGTCCTTCCAAATAGCAGGTGGAATCGAGAGCAATTGTAGTGTTCCTAGAGATTTGATTGTTTCTCCATTGTTGTGTTGACACACATCACATTCGGCCATAAAATTATGAATGTCTTGTTTCATACCATCCAGAAAAAAGAACATTTGACCTTGTCATAGGTTTTGGTGAACCCAGAGTGCCCCGCTATCGGTGTAGCATGAATCTCAGAAAGTACTGTGGATTTAAGCTTTGATTGTTTACTTAAATACAAACGGACTTTGTATCGAAGCTCATAATGGATCCAAGAGTACCCTGGGGGAGCTAGAGCACTGGACTACAATTGTTGGATCAGCTGCAAACTTTTGGGATCTTGTAGCCATTCCTGGCAAACAGCTTGGAGCCAATCTGGTACAATGAAGGAAAGAGAGAAAATGGATCCTTCATCTTCATATTTGTGGGAAAGTGCATCCGCACCCACATTTTCTTTGCCTTTCTTGTAAATGATTTCATAATCATAGCCAAATATCTTAGTTACCCATTTTTGTTGCTCCGGGGAGGAAATGCATTGTTCCAAAAAATACTTGAGGATTTGATGGTCTGTCTTAATTTGGAAGCATTGCCCCAATAGATAAGGGTGCCACAAATCAACGACATGTAGAATAGCCAACATTTCCTTTTCATAGATAGATTTTCCCAGATTTATTTCAGATAGTTTCTTGTTGGTAAAGGCCAAAGGCCGACCCTCTTGCATAAGGACAACACCAATTCCTCTCCCTGAAGCATCATATCCCAAGACAAAGGTCTTTGTGAAATCAGGAAGGTCCAGGACTCGAGTAGTGCACATGGCCATCTTCAAGGTTTGAAAATCTTGAGCAGCAGTTGGATTCCAAGTGAAAGAGGTATTTTTTAGGAGAGCAGTGAGAGGTGTTGCAATATTTCCATAATTCTTAACAAACTTGTGATAATAGCCTGTTAGGCCCAGAAATACATGGAATCTTTTGAGAGTCTTTGGGTGAGGCCAGTCTTGCATAGCTTCAATATTTTTAGGATCCACCCTGACGCCATCCTTGCCAAAAAGATGACCCAAGTACTCTACTTATGAGGTGCCAAAAACACATTTGGACTGTTTCAATAAAAGTTGGTGCTGAGAGAGTAGATGGAGAACTCGATCCACAACAGAAAGATATTTTTTCTAGGTCTTTCTATAGATGAGGATATCATCAAAGAAAACTAAGACAAAATGACGGAGAAAAGGATGGAAGACATGATTCATGAGGCTTTGGAAGGTGGAGGGGGCATTACACAAGCCAAAGGGCATGACCAAAAACTCATATTCGCCTTCATGATTTCTAAAGGAAGTATTGGGAATGTCTTCCTATTTCATATGTATCTGGTGGTAGTCAAACGAAGATCAAGTTTAGTCAAGAATTGGGTGCCACTCAGTTCATCCAGGAGGTCATCAATGACAGGAATGGGAAATTTTTATTTAATGGTAAGTTTGTTGAGGGCACAAAATCTAGGACACATTTGCCAAGAACCTTCTTTCTTTAGGACCATGACCACAAGAGAAGAGTAGGGGCTCGTATTAGGGCGGATAAAGCATCTATTAAGAAGTTCCTGGATCATTTTCTCAATTTCATTTTTTTGGGAAAAGGGGTGATGATACAGACGGATATTGGGAGGAAGGCTTCTAAGTACAAGGGGAATGGAATGATCATGAACACCATGTGAAGGAGGGAGTACATGGGGAGTGGAAAAGACCACTTGATGTTTAGAAAGGATGGCTTGGAGGTCTTACGGAACCGAGGGTGTTTTTGTTGCTTGGATGGAATGGATTTGAGAAATAACACCAGAATGACCCTTTTTGAGAATCTTTTCCATGAGATGGGAACTAATGATCTCAGGTGAACTGGATCTGATGCCTTGGAACTTATATTGGTGGCCTTCCTGGTCAAATTGCATGGTTAATTCCTTAAAATCCATGAGAATGGGACCCAAAGTCCTTAGCCAGTCTGCACCCAACACAATGTCACACCCACCCATGTATATAACAAACATATGAGATTTCAAGTGGTAGTCACCAATTTAGAGACATACATTTTCACAACGCCCTCCACATTTCATGGAGCCACCATTGACAATCATGATTTGGAAATTATTGACAACATGGATGTAGCAATGAGTTTCTTGGTCAATGCGGGGATGAGTAAAATTATGGGTGCTTCCACTATCAACCAAAATGATGACCTTCCGATGCTTGATGTAACTGATTAGCTTGAGGGTTTGGGGAGCAGAGAAGCCAGTGAGAGCATTGAGGGAAATGACCGGTTCTACTTCAGGAGGGTCTGAGGGAGGGGTTATGTCCGGGGTTTCAGGTGACTCAAACACAAGGGGAGTTTCAATATCCTCTTCCGAAATATCCTCAGAGATGGCCATAAACATATTTTGTTCCTTAGAGTTGTATCCCAATAAATATTTGTCATCACAATTATAACAAAGTCCTTTGAGTTGGCGTTCAACCATTTCAGCCCTGGTCAATTTTTGGATCTTTAGTGGAGTGGAGGGAGTAGTGGGATTTATTGGTTTAGGGCAAGGGATAAAGGAGGGTCTCTGGTTTTGAGAAGATACAACATGTTGTGCTTCTTTATCTCTTTTAGTAGTCTCCATACAACTGTGAGGCCGAGCCATGAGGACATGGGCTTGAATCTCATCCTTGTGGACACAGATAAAACATTCTCAGAAAAAGGCATCAGACATTCCCTCTGTCCGAAAATCTAGGCACTCAAAGTCAACTATAAAGTCTTACACTGTTCCTGATTGTTTCAACTTTGTCAAACAACCCAAATGGTTGGTGTTAGTGTCAAAGCGTTCATAAACTCTACCACAAAGTGTGTCCAAGAAATATACCCTTGCTGATAAGGTTTTCTCCATTTCCACCAATGCCAACGTTCTTGATCTAGATGGAGAACACCATACCATAGTTTGGCCAAGTCATCTGTAATGCCATATAAAGAGAAATAATGTTCCATTTGGGTTACCCAACTAGTGGGGTCCAAACCATCAAATTTGGTCACATCCACCTTCGAAAGTCGTAGGTCACATTGAAAGTGATGGTTCTGAAAGTTATGGGAATGAGAGGAATGGTCACCTTCAGTATGTGGAGGTGAGGAAGAGGAAGGTTTATCTGTAGGGATATGTATTTTGGTGTAGAGTGCTGAAAAGATAGATTCAAGCTGGGTGGTGAGGTCTTGTTTTATTTCCTCCATTGAGGACTGCATGGTTGTATTGATGGTGACAACATTGGCACTGAGTTGTTTTACTTCTTGTTGAGTCTTGATGAAGCCAAATTGCAAGGTGTTGAAGTGAGCTTCCAAGTCTTGGCTATGGGTATGGGCCATGAGGATGGGGGAACGGAAAAGAGGGGGGCAGGGTCAAAATGTTTTGATAAAAAATGATATGGATGAAAGTGATAAGGGTGAAGAGATAAATCCAATGGAATAGGTCTCAAATAATGGTGAAAAAAATTCCAATTTCTTTTTTTTTTTTTTTTTACACCTGCGGAGTTATACTCCGGTCTGAAGAATACTGCAGAGAGGAAATGACCAAATTCTTAACCATAAAGAAATGTGTATTTACTTGGAACCCCGAATGTAGTTGCATGACAATAGATCTTGTATGTTTTAATTTTTTTATGTTTCGGTCCCCAAGGGTTAGTTATTCAAGGGTTCTACAGACAAGGGTTTGCCTTGTGCTATAGCTCCCTGATATACGTGCAGGGTCCAACAGTAGTACTTGGCCAAATATCTTAGGGCACTAACTAAGGAGGATAGACCTTACTCTTAGCCATACTACCCGACTACCTAGGTATTAGAGAGTATCTTCCTGATTTCTGTCCTCGGTGGCACTATAGCAATGAGGCGGCCGATCGATTTATCTAAAGCGGGCTTCAGGAAATCTAGACTGATCCATACAAAGATGTTGTCTGATGCACTACCACTCGAAGGGGTACCAACAAGGGTTACAAGGGTGGCCAACATATGTGTGCTTAAGAACCACTTGCATTTCCTATGTGTATGAATCCCTCAACCACTTGTTTATGCGCGTAACGACAGATCTATGTGTCTTAAATACGTCGTAATATGTCTCTACCCTGGAAAAAAAATTACCCACAATTTCTGCCAAGGAAAGTGCTTTGATACCACTTGTAATATACCAGATATAAAAAGTATTCAAAACATAAATAAAATGCTAGAAATGGCAGAATAACAACAATATAACCAGAATAATCACCACAATAACACTAAAATGATATAAGAATAACAATAGAAATATCACTTTTGATTCTGAGAGCAATGTTCACGGGCCTCTTCAAGAGGGAAACCTCTAGTCGAGCAGAGCTCTATTACAATAATATCCAAGCTAGGGTTCTCATACCCTCGACTCCTATTTATACTAAACATGTCTATCAAAAGAAGCACCTAGAGGAAGATCCTTCTAGAAGCGGAAGCTTCTATTAGGTCTTCTTACATTTGACTTATTCTATTTTATTGCAAGGCTTTATTAATATTGACCTTTATTACATCTGAATATATTTTTCTACCTATGTGCGCGTTAGGACCTTAACAACAAGTGTTAACCTGGGTGCATGCTTTAAAATATGACGAGTTGAACTGTGTTGGGGGTTGTTTCTGTGGAGTCTGGCGATTCTCTATCCAATGTCTAATCATGAACAAGGGCATCCACCAGGGACCCTAGAACGAGTAACCTGTGAGTCATTATGCCATCCTCCTTCTAAGTTAGCAGTTCATCCTGTCCATTCTTCTATCCACATTTGAAACCTGAAGCCAGGAGACTTGACCTCTACATTTTGTTCTCTGGTCATGCACCTTGAAAACCAGTTGGAAAAACTCGTGGACCTCTGCATAGTCACGCATCCTAAAACTGGTACTTTGTGAGCCATTATGTGTCTTCTGAGGAAGCCAACACCTGAGTAATCGCCTTAGTTGTGTCGTGTTTTAGTGTGGGTTGTTGTTGCCTACGATGCCATGCCCATTTGTTGTTTCTACTGTCATCCCTGTACGAATGAGTGTTGAACCGTTGTTATTGTACTCACTTGGCTGGAGCTAATTCAAGGAGTGTGATGAAGAAGTGGGTTGTCAGGACTATGGTAGAAGAGGTAGGTTGCCAGGCCTGTGAGAAGCTCTCTCCAAGTGAGAGAGTTACTGGGAAGTGGTTTTATCCTAGAGAGAGTCTAGCACCAACTATGAAGCTCCGACAATTCCTAATCCAGCCTATTTATGAGACCCAGAGAGGGAGGTGAAGAACCAATGGACTGTGCTTGTGAATATGTATACTCTCGGGTGGAACAGACATGTGGGGAATGAGAGTCCGTGAGTAATGGGCGTAAGAAGGATCCTAGAGAGAATCCTTCTGGTTTCTTTTTGTAGTTTCCTATAACCTTAGTCTAGTATAGGATTCCCTTTCCTTGGGTGGATCTTAGTCCCAACTCAAGTGATCAGAGGATCAAATTTTTCTCAAAAATTCAAAGTTCTCAGAATCGCTTCAAATCGAACGAGTGTGTCACCCTTGTCGTTACGAACCCAATGCAATTTGTTTGGGTTCAAACGGATGTCGGGAGAGAGAGATATTGCGATCTGTTTGAATCATCAAATAGGTAAAAAAAAGGGACGCTGACTGTGCAGTCCATACAGGCTGACATGGAAGCGTCCATACGCTGATGTGGTAGAGATGACGTGGTATTTTTGGATTGGTTGACAATTGGATGAATCATGTTTTGACACGTGGTAGTTTTTGGTTTGTGGTTGGGCACCACATGGCCCAGTCATGGGCTACCATGTGGCACCATTATATTGGTTCAAAATTATATGGAGTCAGTGGGATTCGAACCCCGGACCTCCCCCACCGGTCAAAGCCTTTGCAAAGTCCACCCTGCCAATGGGCTACGCATTGTTCCTTGTTAACTATATTCTTTTTAATGTATTTGAATTAATGTAATATTACATATGGGGGGGGGGGGTCAGGTCGGGGCTTAGCCCTGACCTACGGTTCTATTGTGTTAACATATGACCATAACCATATTATATGCGCAGGAGTTGTATTATGAACGGAGCCCAGCCACGGGTTTCACACATGACCATAGTTCAAACGTGCGGGGTTTACGTTTAAGCCGCCAGTCACATGACCTATGGCATGTGACCTTGCCACGGAGCACACGAAGAAAGTTGTGTTTTAAAGGTTAGCCCTTTTTATATATGCAGTCGGTTCTATGACCCACATGTGCCCATGAGTTTGGCGGTTAGGGGCTGGCACACCCATAACTGTCCTATAGTTCGCACCATTGGGGAGGTTGCATTCGGTGCTGGGTTTTTACGCTTTAAATAGCATGTGTGCTAGGTTGAATGAACAAGGGTGCAATTTGTAGATGCAGAGATAGCAAGCTTGAAGGGGGGACTTCCAGGAAGCCTAACTTCTTCGTTTTTTGGCCAAACGAGGTGCCGAAAAAGCCCATCTAGGGGTTTTTGGACACTCTGAAGCCATTGGAGAAGTCTGTTGGTCATTTTGAGCATTGTAAAGCAAGTTTTTTAGAACTTTGAGAAAATAATACTAATGATCCATTGGAAGCTAGACCAGGAGATGTAGCCCAAGAGAGGGGTGAACTCCTTTATCATTTGTTGTGTTATGGGTTTATGTTCATTGATTATGTTGTTGTTTATATGCATCTTAAATGAGTAAATCCTATTAATGATGTGTTGCAAAGTTGATCCATTTGATTTAAACACATAAACTTTACTTGCAAATATTTTCAAGATTTCAAGTCTTCTTCATTTTTAGATCAAGTTGGTATTAGGGCATAGGTTTTTGAAGACTTGATTATTTGCAAGTGTTTTGTTTTCTGATGCTCACAAGGTTGAAACTCACAAGGGGAGAAGGTCAACTTGTGGAGCCAAGTTCTCATCCTTCAAGGAGGAAGCATATACAATCACCACAAGTTTCAAGGAGGCATTCACCAAGTATGGCTCATGAAGAAAGTCATGAACATGTTCCTGCAGAAGATGAAGATCTCAG
>ML777242.1:2085589-2105693 GCA_009831015.1 Picea engelmannii | reverse complement strand
TCTATAGATGATTTTTCCCCAGAATATCTTACAAAACTGCATGAAGACACCATCCTTGACAGGAGAATGCGAACTTCAAAATGAGGAAATGTGGAGTATCTTCGAGTTGGTCTTAAAGGTACAAATCCAAGCAAAGCCAAGTGTATTGAGGTTGGAAGGGTGAGGGAACTATACCCTCATCTTCACATGGACTAAATATAGTCTTTTGGAGGTCCAAAATCTTCCCAATGGGGAGGTGTGATCAGGGGATCAAATTTTGCTCAAAAAATCAAAGTGCTTGGAATCACTTCAAATCAAATGAGAGTGTAGGCCTCGTCGTTATGAACCCAACCCAATTCGTTTGGGTTCAAATAGACGTCGTGAGTGAGAGATATTGTGATCTGTTTGAATCGTGAAACTGACAAAAAAAAGGGACGCTGACTGTGCAGTCTGTACAATCCGTACAGGATGATGTGGCAAATTCCATACATTGACGTGGTAGAGATGACGTGGTAGTTTTGGATTGGCTGATAGTTGGACAAATCATGTTTTGACATGTGGCGGTTTTTGGTTTTTTGTTGGGCACCACATGGCACCATTATATTGGTTCAAAATTATATGGAGTCAGTGGGATTCGAACCCCGGACCTCCCCCACCAGTCAAAGCCTTTGCAAAGTCTACCCTACCAATGGGCTACACATTGTTCCTTGTTAACTATATGTGTTTTAATGTATTTGAATTAAAGTAATATTACATATGGTGGGGGGTCGGGCTGGGGCTTAGCCCTGACCCACGGTTCTATTGTGTTAACATATGACCATACCCATATTATATGCGCAGGAGTTGCATTACGAATGAAGCCCAGCCCTGGGTTTCACACATGACCATAGTTCAAACGCATGGGGTTTATGTTTAAGCCTCTGGTCACATGACCTATGGCATGTGACCTTGCCACGGAGCACATGGAGAAAGTTGTGTTTTAAAGGTTAGCCCTTTATATATATGCAGTCGGTTCTATGACCCACATGTGCCCATGAGTTTGGTGGTTAGGGGCTGGCATGCCCATAACCATCCTACAGTTCGCACCGTTGGCGCGGTTGCATTCAGTGCCGGGTTTTTATGCTTTAAATAGCGTGTGTGCTAGGTTGAATGAACAAGGGTGCAATTTGTAGATGCAGAGATAGCAAGCTTGAAGGGGGAACTTCCAGGAAGCCTAACTTCTTCATTTTTTTTCCAAACGAGGTGCCGAAAAAGCCCAGCTATGGGTTTTTGGACACTCTGAAGCCATTGGAGCAGTCTGTTGGTCATTTTGAGCATTGTAAAGCACGTTTTTGAGCACTTTGAGAAAATAATACTAATGATCCACTGGAAGCTGGACCAGGAGATGTAGCACAAGAGAGGGGTGAACTCCTTTATCATTTGATGTGTTATGTGTTTATGTTCATTGATTATGTTGTTGTTTATATGCATCTTAAATGAGTAAATCCTATTAATGATGTGTTGAAAAGTTGATCCATTTTCTTTTAACACATAAACTTTACCTGCAAATATTTTCAAGATTTCAAGTCTTATTCATTTTTAGATCATCGGGGGTGACCCACTGCTGAGCGTAATGATAAGTGTGGTCTATGGATGGGAGGTTCATGGAAGGTCTGAACGTAGTTGGTGGTCTTATAATAAAATATAAGTACCACTTTTATGTTTATTTACATGTTGTGTAATGGAACATATGTTGTAATTGATGAGGATTGCATGTATATGTTGTATATGCTGCATGTGTAGGCTTACTATTATTTCCACATTATTATGTTATATATATGTAGAATAATCATTCTATGTTTATATGTATGTGTATGTTTTTCGGCAAGTATCTCTGTGTGACATAGCCCGATAGTTTAAGGTTGAAGTTGTCACAGATCTAAATAGAGAAGTAGAGATGCAGGAGTAGTGTCATTGCCCAGCCTATTGGTGGTCGAGGATGTTACAATATGGTATCAGAGAATGGTTACAACATTAAGCCTTAATGGGCCATGTTAGTAGAAAATGCAGAAAAAGTTTCAAAAGAATTGTTGTCGAAGTAGATAAAATTTGAGTTCATAGCGAAGGTTTTAACGTCGAACTTGGATGGGCTAGATAAGTGGTCATTCGAACCAAATTTTCAGGTGGAAATTGTGTTAAGAGGAACCAATTTCAAACCTCAGAACAATCTTGAGTGCCAAGAGGTTACCTTGGTCATGTTAAGAAGCTCAAGAGGAGTAACGGTATCATAAAACCACGACAAAAGTGGTGTTGGAATGAAGAGTAATGTGTGAACTGGTGAAGTAACGAATAAGTTTCAATTTTTTATCTTCTTTGAGTTTTTGAGTGAAAGGAATTCACATTGTTTGTAAGGAGTGCGTTGGTAGAGGTAAGTAAACCTCAAAGAAGCTCAGGAGAGATATCATTGAACCTTCATCAGCATAAGTGCAAGGAGTGCACAAGAAGAACTCTATGTTGAGTTCAAAGAGAGATAGAGTCACTGAGAACTCTGTAGGGCTCTTCCAGGCAGGCATCGAGTGAGTGCAAGTGTGCACAGAGAAAAATATTTGTCGAGTTCAGGGAGAAGAGTATCATAGGAAGATACTCATAGAGTTGTTGAACACTTTGTAGAAAACTCTCAACAAGGTGTGCTATGAGCAGAAGCTTGCAAGGAGGGCACAAAGTTTTCCTTTGAAAGGAAACAGAAGGGTCGAGACCCTTAGGAGACTGAGTAAATCGAAAATCTCAGAAGAGATAATGGAAGGAGTGTGTGGGAGACGAACTCATTCTAATTCCTAAAGCTCAAAAGAGATAATGCTTATGTGAGCGAAGATGAGACCCAATAGACGAACTCGAGGGAGGAGCAAAGGTCGAAGCCTTTGAATACTTAGAAAATATTCTAAGTCAGAAGAGATATGAACTTGTTGGAGGTAGATCTTAGTCGTCTATTTAGAAGCATCATCAAGATCATGAGATCGATGGTCACCTCGCATTATGGGGATAGAAGGTGCTCGATCTTTATGAATTCGAGGGCGGGCCGCAATACAAACCACGGTTTTGGAGAAAGGATGTGTGTAGGCTCAAGGTGAATTGTGGGAAGAAAATTAGTTTGGTCTCAAACCACCTTTGAGCATGCCCACAATTTCATGTTTTCATGAGGTCACCGCCCAAGGTCACCTCTAAGGAGGATCCAAGGAAAAGGGGAGAGTGGACTTGTTAAAGTTTGGAAGTCCCAAAGTGATTTGGGATCATCCATCGCCTGGAAGGACACGTGGAGAAAATCCATTAGTTTTGAGTGAAGGCGCTATGGGAGGAACGAGCGTACAGAAGTTTGAAACTTTTGAAACACGAGGAGTCTAAGTAAGTTTCAACTGCCCGATTCAAGTGGACATGTGGAAACAATCCGCACACTTTGAAGGAAGGAGAAAATTGAGGTTTGAGAACTCTGAAGACCCAAAGTAAATGTCATCCATCGGATCCATAAGAAAGATGGCGTAAGTATGTGGACTCTGGGTAAAGACCCGAAGTAGGTCCTGGAAGTTGATCTCCATGAGGAGTATGTGTTGATAGATCGACATCTCCGGGTGAATTTCACTGGGGTCTCAGTTGAGAATTGAGATTGTCAAACCCCAAAGTTCTGAAGCGGATGAGAGCCACTGATGTGAAGGTGGACATGCAACGCCAGATCTAGAACTCTGAAGGAAAGAAGAAGGGAAAAATTATGAAGTCCCAAAGAAGATTTCAATTGTTGATTGAGGAGGGAGTTGAAGGATCGATGATTTGGTTCAGGAGACTAAAGTATCAAAGTAGGAGAAGAGTCATTTATTAGGAGGACGTGTGGAAAACAATCTGCCATTTCGGAGAGATCACTTCGGAATAAACAAGATTTTGAGAACTGAAACTCCCAAAGTCCAGATTCGTAGAGGAAATTGTGTTCGTAGATCTGTAGTGACAGGTGTCAACAGATATTCCACTTTGGAAGATATCTACTGAGGATGAAGTGAGAGTTGAGAGTTGAAACTATTGAAGTCCAGAAAGCTGGAATCAATCATAGCCATTGGTTTGGAAGAGAGTTATGTCTTGACAGATCATGGAGGTCTAGGAAGGCACGTCAAATATAGGAAAGGAGGATAGCTAGCATTCATTAATCATGGATCATCACTGAAAGTGAGAGATCGATATATGAGTTGGATTGCGGGGCCAAAAATTTCTCGGATGTTAAAAATCTGAGAGCAGGTGGCAATTTTTACCATGGTGTTAACAAAGTTATGCATGGCAGCTAGAGGTGAATTACGGAGAGAAAAGTGGGTTGGTCTAAAACCACTCTTTCCCATACCTACAATCGCATATTTTTTCTATAAGGTCACAACCCAGGGCCATATGAAGGAAGGGGCTAATGAAAAAGGAGTTAGCGCCTGAAACTTGACGTTTCAGAAGTGCGCAAACAGAGGTTGAGGGTATCACAAGACCTATGCCTTAGGAAAAAAGGGGGTCGGTGTATAATTGTTTTGGGTTAAATAAGGAGCACGAAGGGTCAATCCAACTAAGAAGGAATAAAGATCTTATACCGAGAGGTCATGCAACCCCGTGGAGAGCAAGGGGGGTCTGCATCAATATGGATGTGTAATTTTTCATATGTACATGCTTGGATATGCATATATCTTGTTGGTGAACTCAGAATAGTCTGTTATTATGAAATGATGTTTGTGTATGACTAAAGGATGGATTATGTATTTAGGAAAAATGATACAACAGGGGTTAAATATGCAGATGTTGTTGTTGCTTATAATTTCCATCGAGGTGAAGACCCATGAGGATAGCAGGAATGGTGATCAAAATGATGAAGGGAGAATTTGTGAGCTTCTACAAATATCAGTTGGTCAGACAACAACAAATAGGCAGGTATGCATTTAGTTTTTTTTTATGCATATATGTTGAAGGGGATCGAGGTAAGGATTCCCTCAGTTAATTTTCAGTATTTAAATTGATATGTAATGGTTGAAGGCATGGAGTGTGTAAGTGTTGTTGATGCTAGAATGCACTTAGATAAAATGTTAGTTGCATATTATGTTATTATTTGTTATGGGATCATAACCAGGTTAATTCAGGAGACATACTCATTATATAACAATCAATACCCATATATCCATGAGTGAAAACCCAATAGGTTGGAGGTATCACTTGAATCTATGATGATAAGGTGAAAGAAGGACTTTCAGTTAATTCTATGCAGCTAACAAAAGAGAAGCGAAGAGTACAAGAAAACCTCAAGTACTAAATTATTCCATTGGGAAGGGGCTAAAGAAGTTCATTCCTAATGAGTAACTAGATGTTGAATAATCCAGAGTCTATAAAATAGCTTGGTGTGGAATTTGATTCATCCAAGTACGAGATTGGGTTAGTTGGACCCAAGAAATTTACGAAAGTTGAAGGTTAATATCAGCATAGTTTGGGACTATAAATGCAAAGGAAGCCAAGAGTGATTTGGCTAGAAATTGCTTAGGACAAAAATAGTCATGTACAGTGACTATAATAAGAGCACAAGAAGATTCAGGAATTTGGGAAGAATTGAATACTTCTGAGATCAAAAATAAAAAAATTTATAGGGAGAAAGAAGTTGCTGCAGTTTCTGTGGAAGCAAGTATGTTATGGCTTGTTGGGTCAACCAGAGGGAAGAATGCTTGCATGTTTGCAAGTGTTGTTGGTGATGTTGTTGCATAAGGAGTGAATCAATAGAGAGTTGAAGTGTTGGTTATAAGTTTGATAAAAGAAGCATGAAATCTTCTACTGCTATCAGAGTTTCAGGTAGTATAAAAAAATTTAATGGCAGTCATGCAGTTATGAGTTTGTATTACTCTATTTGCATAATTGCTGAAAGGAAATTTGGGTAAGAATTTCCTTAGCCAGAGTTATTTTATCAAATCACATGATTATATTATTGAATGCATACCACTGGATTTGGTAAAGGATGGAGGCATGTATTAATTCAACGATTTTTAGCTTCTGAATGCACACACTGACATAGTATAATGTCATGCTAATTTGGTTATGGGGTAGTAACCAAAGAATTAAAAGATAAGAACTTGTTATAAGAATGAATGCCATTAATCTAGTCATGTATGAGACTGGGACATGGTTGGATATGGCAAGGTACAGATATGTAAAGGTTATGAGCCACATAGGTACTAAAAGATTCCTACCTTTAAATAAAACTGGGATTGCAACATTTTTGCTAACACTAATGAACACCACAAAATTATATTCTTGGTGTAGTGTTCGGGTCGAAAAGGAAGGCATCCAATTAATTGGGAAGACAATAGGAAGTGTGTGGAGAATTTGTCAACACATTGGCAAAAATTCCAACTCATGAATGGTGAGATACATGACTGAGATAAAGATCATTATGTAAATCAATACAAGGGTGCACTAAATAAATAGGCATTGAGAGTTGTACACATGTCTAGTAAGGGGCAGAGTTGCACTTATACATGATGGAATTGTATACTTAAATGCACTTTGTTGAATGCATTTTGTGAGTGCATGTATATATGTTTTTGGCATGGAAATAATTATACTAATGGCCGAAATGTTGCTAAATCATGAAGTTGAGAACATTTCAGGAATTGTTAAACATTGCAACATGAAAGTTGCAAGCCAGGTAGTCATAGGAATAGAGACTACAAAAAAAATTATGTTCAGAAAATTGAAATAATAAACTTATTGTTATTAATTATGAACATGCATATGAATATAATGATGAGTCATTCTATTTGGTTAAGTTTTTTGGTAATTGTGATTGAATTGTTAGGTGCAGGAAATTCTAAGATCATTGCATAAGGTGTTGTACATGTTGAATTATGATGTACAGAAAATACTGACAATTTGTTGGCAATATGCAAGATGAAGTCTTGCAGGAAATTGGTATACAGTTTGGTGCCTCTGGAAAATCATAAGGATGGTTGCATTCATAATATGGAAACAACCAAGATGAATCATTAAATAGAATTTCATGTTTTGGGGATAGAAGTTGATTTCCCTTTCGAACTAATTGGTGTTCCTAAATGAATTATTTTATGTTTTCTCGTGATAAATGCATGTGGGTGATGCAAATGAGATGATGTTGATTTATGTTAGAATGTTGACTACAAAGAGTAGCTCGGGGAAGATGTTGATTGGAAATATCTGAGGGTAGTTAGAACTCCGGGAGCCACAGTGCTTTGAGACTTCCTGACCCGACATGCTGTTGAAGCCCAAGGAAAGGGAAGTGTAGCAACCGATGGACTGTGTGACAATGAAGGTGTACACTCCTGGGGTGGGGCAAGCATGTGGGGAATGGGAGACCGTTGGTTGGAGTGTTGCTGAGGTTTGAATGGTTGGAATGCTACCAAGGTTTGGTACCTTGGCCTAGACCATGTGGATATGGATTGTGGACCGTGGCTATCTTGGGAAGCCATTGCCCCAATGGATTCATATCCTTTCTTAGGGGTGGAAGGTCTTCTCAAATCAAAAGATAAGTACAATTCTCTAATTATTGTATGTTTTGTATGTTGTATACAGGTTTTAATTTTATTAGAATTGTCTATATATACATAAATATACATTGCATATATGCTTGCATTACCTGCATCCATGACTGTACATAATGTGTTTCATATTTCATTACTTAAAGAATATATACCTGATATTAATCATGTAATCAATTGGAATGTGATTCAGGTGGAGAAAGAAGGCATCTTGAAAGTGCATCTGGTGCGCATATTTGACCAGGAAAGGGAAGAAGCTCCGGAATCGATCCATAGGGCTTGTAAAGGTCTAGTATACATGGTACGGTCCTGAGGATGTGACATGGGAGAATGAAGATTCTATGCAGGTAGAATACCCGCATCGTTTTGAAGATTTTGGAAATCTTGCTTATGTTTTGTGACAGTTGCACTAAGGATAGTGAAAAAATAAGGGGAGTGGATTTTAATATCCCCAAGGAATATCCCTAATGATATTATGAATTGTAATCATGTTTATAGGCTGGTGAGTCAAATGTTGATAAGCTGGTGGGCTTATCTGTTTACTAGGCCGGAGAGCCTAGGTGTTAAAGGCCAGGAGCCTGATTTTGTATATGTAATTATGCAGATCATTAATAAAATATAAACATCGTTGCATACAGACCGACCATGAAGAAAGAGTTATGGGGGCCTAAGATTCCACAAGGTTGGGTAAGGGAGGAGGCTAAGTGTGTGGGCCTAAGGCCTAAGCTAGGGGGCTTACCTATAAAGGGGATATTATTTATTATTATTTCCTAAAGGATAAGGTATAAAATTGATGAGTGTTGTCCTAAGTTCATGGGAAAGGGGAATGAATGAAAATGTAGTTCATGCAGCTCTAGGAAGACAAGTGTCAACCTGGGCGCATGCTTTAAAAGCTGACGAGTTGAGTCGTGTTGGGGGTTGTTTCTGTGGAGTATAGTGATTATCCATCCACTGTCTAATCATGAACAAGGACATCCACCAGGGACCCTGGAATGAGTAACTTGTGAATCATTCTGCCATCCTCCTTCTGAGTTAGTCGTTCGTCCTATCCATTCTTCTATCCACAGTCGGAACCTGAAACTAGGAGAGTCAACCTATACATTTTGTTCTCTAGTTTCACACCTTAAAAACTAGTGGGAAAAACCCATGGAATGATCCACCGTCTAACTTGGTCAACCTATGCATAGTATCACATCCTAAAACTGGTACTTTGCAATCCATTATGTGTCTTATGAGGAACCCAACACTTGAGTAATCGCCTTAGTTGTGACGCATTTCAATGTGGGTTGTTGCCGCCTACGATGCCATGCCCATATGTTGTTGCTACTGTCGTCCCTGTGTGAATGAGTGTTGAACCGTTGTTGTTGTCCTCACATATCACCACTTTTATGTTTATTTACATGTTGTGTAATGGAACATATGTTGTAATTGATGAGGATTTACTGTATATGTTGTATATGCTACATGTGTAGGCTTACTGTTATTTCTGCATTATTATGTTATATATATGTAGAATAATCATTCTATGTTTATATGGATGTGTATGTTTTTCTACAAGTATCTTTGTGTGGCATATCCTAGTAGTTTAAGGTTGAAGCTGTCACAGATCAGAATAGAGCAGTAGATTTGCATGATCAGTGGAATTACCCACCCTGTTGGTGGTCGAGGATGTTACAGATGTATTTTCAAGGTATCATCAGATTAATATTGCGATGGAAGATAGGAATAAGACTACATTTGTGACAGAATGAGGATTTTACCATTACATAGTTATGTCTTTTGGATTGAAGAATGCACCAACAATATTCTCTAGAGTGGTTGTAGCATTGTTTAAAGAGTTTATTCATAAATTCCTAGAAATATACTTGGATGACTGGACAATGTTTAGTTTGTTGAAAGACCATGTTGAAAATATGAGCTTGATGTTGGATAGATGTAGGAAATTCCAAATTTCATTGCATTTGAAAAGGTGCATTTTCTGCACATTGTTTGGTATTTTTTTGGGCCATGTAGTATGTAAATAGGGACTGTTGGTTGATCCTGCGAAGATTTTTGTAATTGTTGATTTTCCACCACCTACTTCAGTGTGACAATTACGAGTAATGTTGGGCCATATAGGGTACTAGAGGAATTTTATTAGGGGATATGCACAGATCCTAGATCCATTGGAAACTTTGTTGAAGAGGGAGGTGAAATTTCAATGGAATGAGGAATGTCATAAGAGTTTGGATACATTGAAGAAAAAGTTAGTGTTACAGAGAAATCCCCTTGTGGAGAAGTGGATTCTCTCTTGGGCTCTAGACTCCTAAGACCAAGACAAAAAAGTGTTATTTTGGATGCTGACATTCCTTTTCATGAAGCTAAACTATTCAAAGAAGAAGAAGGAAGAAGGGTAAATACCTTTTACTGACATTTGTCCTTGCTTGATCCGGGATGATCTTGATCTCCAAGTTCTTCAGAAGGTCCTACTATACAATGAGAAACAACAACGAGACATACTTCCTACTCTACCATGATTATATTCATAATGGATCTATAACAGAAACAAGTTCATGAAACATACACAAACTTTAAAGCAAACAGGCCAAGCATAGATTTATATTAATGAAAAAAAAGTGAAATGATTACAACCATAGATGTAGGTGCAACAAATTGACCAAGCTCTATTTGTCCAGACCCTTGCTCAAATAATCCACACACAAAATGATAATGCTTCGATGGTATCTCGCTTATGAGATCATAATTTTGATGCTTTACAATGTCCCCATATGCTTTTACCATGAGAAGGCCTCCTTATTTAAGCTTGGAGAGACCCAACCACCTTAGAGATTCTTGGGATAGGTTTAGGATATTTCTCCATCAGTTGTGGATTCTCCCTAATATTTATCCTTGACCTCAAATTTGAATCCAACGGATTTCCAAGATAAGGGGGATATTTCTCCATTAGCCTGCTCAGACAGGGGATGCTGCATCAACAACTCCGTGACAGTGGGTAGGGGAGCATTGTTGGCGCAACACTCCCTGCTTGAGAAATCTTTGTGTGACCTCCTAGTCTTAGGATCGTTCTTAATATCCCTTTGAGTATGATTGACTCTTTGATTCCCCGCTGGAATATCCAACACACTAGTGTTTAACCACATGTATTTTTTTCTAGGAGTTAAGCGCGTGCGACCAAGCACTAAGTGCCAACTCTCACCACGTGACCAACTGATAGGACCACATCCTTTTCCCGATAAGGTATTTCGGGTTTTACGACTTTGCCACCCTTGATGTGAGATTTCTTTGGCTCCTTTGATCCCTGAACCCCAAAAAGATTGACGGGTTCTTAACTCCTCCCTTCACTTCACTTGATGTGACCTCCAACTAAAACCTGGGGCCCAATATTTTCGACACCCGTGATTTCGCGTATCGACGAACTTCTATACAACCATTCCTTCCGGTTGATAGCCAAAATTACGATATATCTCACCGCAAATCAACTAATATCAGCTCCCATGATCTGATGGTCTTGATTCGATTAGGACTTCGTGAATCGGGATTTCATGACTCTAGACTCCAAACCACAACTTCTCTACTTCCTGAATTCTGAAACAACAAAATTCGTGTGTGAGATCAACGATCTCCRTTGATCYGAATCCAATGGCCACTATCCCTCTTGAGCTTCTGAATGCTGAAAAAAACTTGGTCTTAAACTTTCCACTGATTAATTGGATCCAACGACCCACAGAAAATCGACACTTCCTCCTCGAAGMGTTTCCACCATCCGTCCCAGTTTTCAATATTCCTCTGCTAAATACTCTGGCATCGACCCTTCTAAGATTTCTTTCTACTGAGTGTCTTCAAAAATCACTTTCCCTTGAACTCTTCAAGGTTATTCCCTCTCTGAGATTTCTCTTGCAAACTCGAGGATTTCTCAGAAACTCTTGCACGCACTCCTTGCAACACTCACAATAACCTCTGGTTATTGAACCCTTCGACTTTGTGCACTTCTTGCAACAAAATATATTCAACTTTCCCCTTGGTTGATGAAGTTTGAGACTTCAACTAGCCTGTGCACACCTTCCACAGCTCTATGCCATCCTACACTTCTACTGGTATGAGAACAATGATATCCCTCCTAAACTTTCTGAGATAAACCTCAGAAATTTTTCAATGCACACCTTGTAGACATTCACTGCACTCTTTGCAGAAATTCTAAGGAAGAGAAACAATTGAAACTCATACTTCTCTCCTCATAGAATTCATACATTCAACATGAAATCACAAGCATACACATAGTATTGAAACAACTTCATAACAGAAAATATAAGCAATTGTAACATACCATCCAACAGATGTAAACAATAAGCATAATAACACCATGAACTTGAGTCAAAGCTTTCTTATATTAACTCAATGTTTTTGTACATGGGTCAAAATCAAAAGATATCTATCTCATACAACACTACTATCTATGTTCTTCTCTATTCTATTCTCTATATCTCTACAACTTACAGAATTGTGAATAATACAATGATACAAGAGAGGGTGTCTTTTACGAGTTTCCCTCCAATGCTCTAAGCTATCTAATCAAAATTAAAAGTTGCCTACTTTACATTACTACAATTAAATGCCTCCATATCTGATAGATGAGAGCAACGCTCAAGGTTTGTTTTACAATCTCCAAAGCATAAATGCAAATATGTTATCCTAGCTATTACATTAATGTTCCTTCATTCAAATTCAAAAGACTTTCAAAATGTGCGCTGGTGCATTTCCAGTTGTCCTTGCCTTTGCGCTTTCTTTGTTGTCTTGCGTACGATGCTCCTGCATCATACTCCCTTGGTTGAAAAATTCATGAAATCCTGTTCATGAGCTCCTGTAGCATTTGTCCATGTATTTGGATATCTGCTTCACTCTTCCAACTGGCATCTTCAATTGGGTGTCCTTTCCATTTCACTAGATATTCAAAATATGTCTTTCTTCGGGTCTTCTTCCCAACTCTCTGGTAAATTATCTTTTCCATATGAGGATTTTCAACTACAGGCATCTATTTGAACCACTGGACTTCTTTCTGATCCTCAAATATCTCTTCTTCATCTTCCCTGTAAGGATACAAATCGGCTATGTTGAATATGGGCGATATTCCTACCCCATCCGACAATTCTATCTCATAAGAGTTTGTCTCAAACTTTCTTATGATCTTGCATGGTCCAATTTTCTTCATCTTCAACTTATTATATGTTCCCCTTGGGAACCTTTCTTTCCTGAGATGCAGTAGAACCAAATCACCTACATCAAACTGAATCTTTATCCTGTGTTAATATTCTCTATGCTTGTATTCTTGGTTGGAATTATGTAATCGCTCTCTAACTTTACTGTGGATATCTTGCATTTCTGCTACAAAATCCTCTGCTCTAGCACTCTTGAATTCATTCTGCTCCAAGTTCATCAACTTAGATACTCCTCTCAGCTACATTCCATACATTATCTAGAATGGTCTTTTTCCTGTACTCCTGTTTGGTGAATCATTGTATGCAAATTATGCGTGTGGTAGAATATGATCCCACCGACTGTGATGTTCGACTACCAAACTTCTCAAAAAATCTCCCAAACTTCGATTCACTACCTTAGTCTATCCATCCATTTGAGGGTGATATGTTGAGATAAAAGATAAGTTAGTCCCCATATTCTTCCATAGTGTCCTCCAAAAATGACCAACAAATTTGGTATCCCTATCCGAAACAATACTCTTGGGTAAGTCATGAAGTCTAACAATTTCTTTGAAAAATAGGTTTGCAATGTGAGTTGCATCACTGGTTTTATGACATGGAATGAAATTTTCCATTTTAGAAAATCTTTCGACTACCATGAATATGGAATCACAGCCCCTCTATGTCCTTGGCAGTCCTAACACAAAATCCATGCTTACTGCATCCCAAGGCCTCTCTGGTATCGGCAACGGCTGATACAACCCTGTATTTTGTCTTTTCCCCTTTCCATGCTAACAAATTCTACATTTGTTGACAAACTTCTTAACATTTTTCCTTATCCCTAGCTATATGAACTGTTCAGTTGCACGAATGTCTTATCATGGCCAAAATGTCCAGCCAATCCCCCACTATGTTTTTCCTTCAAAAGGTTCTCCTGCATAGAACATTTCGGTATACACAATTGATTCCCTCTGAACAATAGTCCATCCTGAACCATATATTTAGTCCATTGGCTCTTGTCTCCAAGGACTGGATTCTCACATGCTTCATAAGATTCTTTAAAATCTAGATCATCTCTGTACATGTCCTTAAGGTTATCAAAACCTAAGGTCTTTAATCTGAACTCCTACATAATCAAACATTTCCTGCTCAAAGCATCAACAACTTTGTTAGCAGTTCCAAAAATATGATTTATAACAAAAGTAAAAATTTTCATGTATTCAACCCATTTTGCATGCTTCTGGTTCAATTTTTCTCGTCGAGTTATGAATTGTAAAGCATGGTTATCGCTATATAAGACAAACTCCTTCAGAACCAAGTAATGTCTCCATTTTTTCAACGTCTATATGACTGCATAAAAGTCCTTATCATACATGGAATATTTCATCTTGGTTTCATTTAACTTCTCACTGAAGTATGAAATTGGCCTATTGTCTTGAATTAAGACCGCTCCAATCACAAATACACTTGCATCACATTTGACTTGAAATGTCTTGTTGAAATCTGGCAGAACCAAAATTGGTTGTCCAGTTATCTTCTCTTTCAACAACTTGAAACTCTTCTTTACTTCCTTTGTCCAATGAAAATATTTGTGTCTTTTCTTGACTGTGTCCATCATTGGTGCACATATCCCAATAAAATTTATAATGAAGTTCCTGTAAAAACTAGTCAATCCATGGAAACTTCTGACTTCAAAGATATTCATGGGCGACGACCAATCCTTGATCGCTTTTACCTTCTCAGGATCCATCTTCAACTCGTTCAAAGAGATCACAAAATCCAAATAAATGAGATCTTTCTTCATGAAAGACGACTTATTTAAATTTATCAGCAACTTCTCTTGTTGCAACCTCCTCATCACTAGAGTTAAGTGTCTCAAGTGTTCTTCCTCAGTCTTATTGAAGATCAGTATATCATCAAGATACACGATTACAAATTTTCCAATGAAATCTTTTAAGAATTCATTCATCAATCTCATGAAAGTACTGGGTGCATTCATCAAGCCAAATGGCATGACAAGCCATTCATACAACCCTTCATTTGTCTTCAATTTTGTCTTCCATTCATCGCCTTCCCTCATTCTAATCTAATGATACCCGCTTTTCAAATCAATTTTTGAAAAAAACTTTGCTCCACTCAAGCAATCCATTAAGTCATCCATCCTCGGTAAAGGAAAGTTGTACCTGATGGTGATTTTGTTTATAGCTATCGAGTCTGTAGACATTCTCCATCCACCATCTTTATTTGGACTTAACATTGTAGGTACAACACATGGACTCAAACTTTCTCTAACCAACCCTTTGTCCATCAAATCCTGGACTTGTCTTTTGACTTCTTCATTCTCCTGCAACATCAATCTATACACTGCCTTGTTTGGTAAACTTGTTCTTGGTATAAGTTCAATGCGATGGCTTATACTTCTGGTAGGTGGCAACGAACAAGGTAAATCATCCACCACTATATCAACAAATGCCTCCATCAATTCTTGAATTTCCTCTGATAGATCATCTATCTTGGTACTTGTCAGAATGAATTTGGGTTTTCTGACCACAACAAACTACATTTCTTCTTCTTTCTTGACTTCATAAAGAAGTTCCTTCCCACTCATGAGAAGTATAGTATTGTTGGCTTCAGCCTTTACCTTCTCATATTTAATTGGTAGCAACATATGTGTCCTCCCATTCTTCTCCAAGTTGTAGGTGTTATTTCTCCCAATATGAAAAACATCCATGGGAATAACATCACATAAAATTTCATCCTTATATCCCCCTATTTTAAATTCAACTAAACATTGTTTAGTGACAATTACCAAATGTCCTTTCTGAAACCACGAGACTTTGTATGGGATCGTATGTCCAACAGTTTCCAATTCCAGCTTCTCCACCATTTTTGTGGATACTAGGTTATTTGTTCTTCCATTGCCCACTATCACCTTGCATACCCTATCCTAGGTATTGCAAGTAGTTCGAAACAAACTATTCCTCTGGACTGGATTTTCTGCTTCCTTATCTGGCTTCAAGAGAACTTTCCTCATGATTAAGGATCTTCCACCTTCTGCATATTCTGCCTCAAAATTTAGCCTTTGATCTTCGTCTCCTCCTTATATTTTTCTATCAGGACATTTAAAGGATTTGTGTCTGATATTTCCACAAACAAAAGATTGTATCTCACCTCCTCTGCCTCTTCCTCTTCCTCTGGCTAGCGAAAAAGTGTTTTTGTTGGTATATTGTCTCCCCCGTGAACTTCCTCCTCTTTCAGGGTGAGTATGAGGTTTCTTTTGTTCATACTTGGGCTTCTGTACCCTATCTTGGGCAATTTCTTTGCCTCAGTTCTGACTTCTACCTCGGCCTCTTTGACTTTGCTTGCAGGCTATTTTTTCTTCAGCCTTCGGGGCCATTTGATAAGCATCTTCCACATTTCTGATCGTCATCATGCTCATCTCATATTGAATGTCATATCTCAGACCATTCATATATCTGGTGACCTTCTCATCATCACTTTCTCGATGACTTGCTCTAATGTTTATCTTGTAGAACTCTTCACTGTACTCCTTCACTGTCATTCCTTTCTGTCTCAAATTCTTTATTCTTCGAAACAGATTGATTTGGTAATCTCTGGGTATAAACTTGGCTTTCATTTTTGCAACCATCCTATCCCAGCTTTTGATTCTTTTCTTGCCTTTGCAATTCCTGTCAGCCTGCAGTTCATCCCACCACAGTGTTGCATGTCCTTTAAGTATAGTGACAAGATGTTTGACCTTCTTATCTTCCTCGACATCCTCATAGTCGAAGTATTTGTCCAGATCTCTAAACCAATCTAGCATCTCTTCAACATCTAAGTTTCCTTCATACATCAAAATATCCATCTTTTCTCTCTCTCTGATTCTTGCAACAACTATGAATAGACGTTCGTCTGCAGTGTCTTCGGCTACAACATCTTCTTCAGCTCCAGCCTCATTTTCACTTTCGGCTTCACTGACATCTCCAACATCAACTATATGTCTCTGTGTTGTCTCCATAGCATATAATCGAGCACGAAGTTCTCTCATTTCCCTTTCCACGGATGGATCGGGCATTAGTCTATCTTGATGTCTTCTGGGCGACATTGCTTCAATCTGTTCCACGCAGAATTCAAATCACACCTTGTCTTTTGTCTCCTCTCACCTACAAAAACAATATTTTAGGCTTTGATACCACTCTGACACAGCACCGCATACCTCAACAGGCTCTGCGCAACCTCCCAAAATTAGTATCTTTCTTAATATCCCTTCGAGTATGATTGACTCTTTGATTCCCTGTAGGAATCTCCAACACACTAGTGTTTAACCACAGGTCCTTTTTTCTGGGAGTTATGCCTGTGTGAACAAGCACTACATGCCAACTCTCACCCATGTGACCAACTTATAGGACCACAGCTTTTTCCCAAAAAGGTATTTTGGGTTTCGTGACTTCGCAACCCTTGATGTGAGATTCCTCTGGCTCCTTCGATCGTCAAACCCTGAAAAGGTTGATGGGTTCTTAACTCCTCCCTTCACTTCACTTTATGTGACCTCCGACTAAAACCTGGGGCCCAATCTTTTCGGCACCCAGGATTTCGTATATCAGTGAACTGCTATGCAACCATTCATTTCGCCCGATAGTCGAAATTACGATATATCTCGCCGCAAGTCAATGGTTCTCAACTCCCATGATATGAAGGTCTTGATTCGATCAAGAGTTCATGAATTAGGAGTTCACGACTCTCAAGTCCAAACCACAACTTCTCTACTTCCTGAATTATGAAACAATGAAATTTGTGCGCGAGATCAACGATCCTCGTTGATCCGAATCTAACGACCACTATCCCACCTGAGATTCTGAATGATGAAAAACCTTTGGTATTAAACTTTTTGTTGATTAATTGGATCTAACGACCCACGACAAACCAACACTTCCTCCTCGAAGTGTTTCCACCATCCATCCTCATTTTCAATATTCCTTCGCTAAATACTCTGGCGTCGACCCTTTTGAGCTTTATTTCTACTAATTGTCTTCAACACTCACTTTCCCTTTAACTCTTCAAGGTTCTTCCCTTTCTTATCTTTCTCTTGCGAACTCGAGGATTCCTCATAAACTCTTGCATGCACCCCTTGCGGCACTCACAATAAGCTCTGGTTATTGAACCCTTCGACTCTGTGCACTTCTTGCAACAATAGTTATTCAACATTCCCCTTGGTTGATAAAGTCTGAGACTTCAACTAGCCTCTGCACACCTTGCACGACTTTGTGCTATCCTGCACTTCTACTGGTATGAGAACAATGATATCCCTCTTGAAATTTCTGAGATAAACCTCATAACTTCGTCAATGCACACCTTATGAACATTCACTGCACTCTTTGCAGGAATTTTCAGGAAGAGAAACAATTGAAACTCATACTTCTCTCCTCACAGACTTCATACATTCAACATGAAATCACAAGTATACACATAGTATTGAAACAACTACATAATAGAGAATATAAGCAACCGTAACATACCATCTGACAAATGTAAACAATAAGCATAATAACACCATGAACTTGAGTCAAAGCTTTCTTATATTAACTCAATGTTTTTGTACATGGGTCAACGACAACAACTATCTATATCATACAACACTACTATCTATGTTCTTCTCTATGCTCTTCTCTACATCTCTATAGCTTAAATTGTTTTGAATAATACAATGATACAAGGGAGGGTGTCTTTTACAAGTTTCCCTCCTATGCTCTAAGATATCTAATCAAAATTAAAAGCTACCTACTTTACATTACTACAATTAAATTCCTCCATATCCGACAGATGAGAGAAACACTCAAGATTTGTTTTAAAATCTCCAAAACATAAATGAAAATACGCTCTCCTAGCTATTACATTAATGTTCCTTCATTCAAATTCAAAACGCTTTCAAAATCTGCGCTGATGCATTTCCATCTATCCTTTCCTTTGTTCTTTCTTTATTGTCATGTGTATGATGCTCCTGCATCAGCTGCCCAAAATTCCTTCAGAAAATCCTAGCGATCCCCCAGAAGGGTGTATAGGGTGTTGCAATGCTCCCCCAAAGGAGGGTAGGGAGCGTTGGCACTCCATGACAGTGGGTAGGGGAGTGCTTCCTTCCAAAAATAATGTTTAAGTGGTTTTCTTCATGGAAAATTCTTTGTACTCTTCATCAAATGATTTATCTTCCTTAAACCAGTCTTTGAAGGTGTATTAAGTGTCCCTTTGATGTTATTAGAGACACGACATAGGCAATATGGCAGTATGATGTTTGCGACACTTAATACCAATAATGCAACACTAGTGACACTAGTAATGACGATAATGGGTCATCATTGAAGTGAGTAATTTTGATGTGTAACAGATTCCCCCACAAAGTACGAAACCTGATGACTGAAGTACTTTGTAGACTTTTTCAAGCAAGGGTACAGACTCAAAGAACCTAATAGAAGCTACACACAACCATAAAACAAATATTATGAAATGTTTCAAACCCAAGGCAGGCATACCTATGCTTGAGTGATAAATACTTTCAAGGTATGGCCGCCATAAAATACACTGTGTATCCATAATTATATTGACAAAAAGGTATAGCCACTAAAGATACAATGTGGATCTATACTCCTATGACATGAACTAATCATAGCCATGAAGAATACACAGTGGATCTATGAGAGGACAATACATAGCCACGACCAATACAAAGTGGATCTATGTGACAATATATGTGTCAATGTTCAAAAGAAACTCCATCGCAACCTGGGAAAAATACATATAAGAGTGATGAATCAACCCAGGGTATTCTTACCGATCCTGATGTAGTATGAATCCAACCATGTGAATATATTTCCTGATGTCGAACATGGCAGAAACCACTTGATTATCGATCAATGAGGTAAACTGTTAACAAGCGCGAGAGGAATCGCCATTGATGTCAATGATTCCAAAGGTACTCTAGTACATTCCAACGAATGTGAATGGATGAGATTAAGTTGAACATCTGTGGGATCATACGATCAGGGGTCAATGATGTAAACCCATTGTCGAATGCAAGGAGGCATGCCATTGAGGCATGCAGGTCCCAAGGTACTAACTGGTTTCTAAGTCTAGTTCCTGAATAATGTGTTGAAGTCAATAGGAACAGACTTGTCGACGGAGGGCCTTAATGTATCCCCCGTCAATGAAACGAAACTGACACAAAGATGTAAATTGGTGGATCAAAATAACATGGACTAACATGGGTATTGAAACATGATATTTGTGATGGTTGAATCTCAAGGCAAATAAAGGCAGATACTTCCCTTGAACACTGAGGCACAATAGGAGAAACATGACATGGACCAAAACATGATGATGCAATGGATATTGTGAAATTTG
>ML777242.1:2033485-2047020 GCA_009831015.1 Picea engelmannii | reverse complement strand
CGAAGCGAGGAAATGTGGAGTATTTGCGAGTTGGTCTTAAAGGGACGAATCCAAGCAAGACCAAGTGGATTGAGGTTGGAAGGGTGAGGGAAATATACCCTCATCTTCACATAGACTGAGATAGTCTTTTGGAGGTCCAAAAGCTTCCCAATGGGGAGGTGTGATTAGGGGATCAAATTTTGTTCAATTTTCAAAGTGCTCAGAATGCGACGAAAACAGTGCCATTGTGTCCATCTCGTCTTCCTGATTCTGGTGGTATATTTACTTTCTCAAATGAAGTCTGTATGGAGAATATATCGTGATCTGTTCGCCAAGCCAAACAAGCAAAATTTTTGGGTGTTGACTGTACCTGTCCATATGGTGATGTGGCAAGATCGTACCATCCATACGGTGACATGGCAGGTGGATGATGTGGCACATTTTTATTGGTTGATGTTCACGAGTCATGTGTTGACATGTGTCCAGATTGCTGGCAAATGGGATGAGGAAACGTGGCCCAATTTGGAGGCGCCACATGTCCCCTTCAATTTTGTTTAATTGGTTATGTAAAATTATATGGGGAGTCCGTGGGGTTCAACCCCTGGACCTCCCCCAACACCAATGACTTCATAACACTCCGCTAGCCAACTTTCCCGCTGATGTTCCTTGGATATGATGTGAACGCGCTTATATTTAAAGTTGTGTGTTGTAATAGTTGGAAAGGGGGGCGGGTCGGGGCTAAGCCCCGACCCGTGGACACATTGTTTTACATACGACCGCATATTTTAAAACCTGAACCATTGGCGCGCGCATTATAATGTATTGAATTGGAATGTATTGCAATGTTACATTGCATATATATATATATATATATATATGTTTGCCATTGTATTAAAACATGCACGCGAGAGTTTTGACCCTTTGGTTAAGTGCACGTTTGGTTTGACTGGTGGGTTAACCACCTGGGAGTTATACGGTTTTGAACGATTAAACTACTATTTCGCCTAGCCCAAGGTTCTATGCGCCATGTGCCCAGACGCCGAGGTGGTTAGGGGCTGGCGCACCCTTAACCGTCCTATGGTTTGTACCGATGCATGGTTGTGTAAGGGACTGTGTTTTTACGCTTAAATAAGCGTGTGAGCCAGGTTTGCTCAAGCAAGGGTGCAATTTGTAGAACCAGAGACAACAAGCTTGAAGAGGGAGACTTCCAGGAGGCCTAACTTCTTCATTTTTAGACCGATTGAGGTGCCGAAAGAGCCTAGACAGGGGTTTTGGGACGTTGGGAAGCCATTGGCGCAGTCGGTTTGTCATTTTGGGCATTGTAAGGCATGTTTTTGAGCACTTTGAGAAATTTAATAATAATGATCCATTGGAAGTTGGACCAGGAGATGTAGCCCGAACAGGGGTGAACTCCTTTATCAAGTTGTTGTGTTTATGTGTTGATATTCATTGTTTATGATGTTGTCTATGTGTATTTTGCATAAGTAATCCTTAATTTATGTGTTGCAAAGTGATCCTGTTGCTTTAAACACATAACATTTCACTTGCAATAATTATTCAAGTTTTTCAAGTCTTCTTCATTTTTAGATCACTTGGCCAAATAGACTTGCAAGAGCTTATGGAAGTTCGTTATGCTACTTTGTTTGGATTTTATGCCCCCAGACCAAATTGACCACATGTACTTAAATGTCTTGAGGAGGTGAGTTGCAACTCTCGATAAAAATCAAACCGGGTGATGCAGACCCCCTATCCCTCTTAAGGGTTGCACGACCTCTTGGTCAGGATCTTTTGGTCCCGGAGCCAAAATGGTTCTTCTGGTTCCAAAATAGAACCCTTCGAATGACCACACAGGTCCCCCACAAATGCTCAGTTGACTTTTCCAAGCGCCAAGTGTGATCTCCCACAACACACGACCAAGAGTCATGACTGCACCCTTATCCTTCCTGCCTTTCATGAACCGCAATTTGGGGATCCCTGGTTGCTGAAATGCTAAAATGTATTGGCATTCGATCAATGACTCACAATGATCCCTAGGATCTACGGTCCATGTCCGACCTCATTATTTTTCTATTTCGTGATTTGGGATTTGGGAGACAAGGACCTCTGTCCTTCCAACTTGCGATACCTGAAATCGCGATGTGGGCCTGTGATCGACAGTTCAGGTCAAATAGAGATCTCACGACTCGGGGGTTTGAAGCACAAAGAACTCCACCTCCGAGCTCGTGATACCCGAGTTCGTGAAATGGACCGAACTCGCTATTTCTCTATTTCATGATTCAGGGTTTTGGGAGACAAGGACCTCTGTCCTTCCAGCTTGCGATACCCGAAATCGTGATGTGGACCAATGTTCTAGATCTACCTGTGATCGACAATTCAGGTTGAATTGTGATCTCACGACTCGGGGGTTTGAAGTGCAAAGAACTCTTCCTCCCAGCTCGGGATGCCCGAGTTCGCAAAATGGACCGACGGTCCAGATCTATCTGAGATCGATGGTCACTATTCCTCCTAAGATTTGGACGTCAAGAAGCCCTCACCGCTAACCTTCTTGTAGCTCCACCTTATCCAATGACATGCAGGGTTTCGACATTTCTCCTCGAGGACTCTCCACCGTCCATTCATATTTTCGTGATATCCCATCCTGGATCTACGCAGTGTTAAATCCTGTGCTCCTACCTCAAATCGGATGGTCCGGGATATTCTCCACCATGATCCAATGCTTATCAATGTTCTTCCTCCTGAGCTTTTACTCGCTTCAGACTTAGAATATTTTCTATGTCTTCGAAGGCTCGGTCTTCGCTTCTTCTATGGAATGAGTTCCTAGATCTCGATAACACTTTTCAAAGTGTTGTTCCTCCTGAGCTTTGTCTGGTTCAGACTTTGATTTTCTGCGCACTCCTTGCGTCTGAGGGATTTTGATAACTCAAATCCACTCTATTTCTCACTGAGAAATTCCTCCTGATTTCCTTACATTCCTCTCTGGCTCAATGCACACCTTCCAGAGCTTCCAATGAAGAGAAACAATTGAAACTGAAAAAACTCATAGTTCCATCCACTTGTTCATGAAAATAGAAATGACAGGAAAACACACATAGTCCACACACCATACATTTGGATCAATTTTCCTTCTGTTATATTCATAAGTGCCCAATGGCTACATAATACATTCAAAATTATGGTAACTCAAAAAACTGAGATCTCCTGCTAACTCGTAGTTCTCTCTTATAGCTAATTTCTCTCTGTATTATAGCTCCCTCCAACTGGGTGTACAAACTTCTACTTAACTCAAAAATATTTCTAGGGTTTCCCTTGGCTACTTGCCTACTCCAAAATTCATCTGTCGCATTCCAGAGATGTAGTGGAAACTCCTACTCTGTTTACGATTTCAAAACTTGCCTCAAAGGGTAAAATTCGACACTGGTTCAAGCATGCCTCCAACAGTAAATTCCAGCACTGAGTGAAGGAAATTTTTGAAATCGGTTGTAACTGCCCACGCAGAAGTTATGGAAGAACTCTCACGTGTTGCGTGGTCTTTCCTCTGTGTTCTTGCCAATGATGCTCCTACATCATACTTCCCTTGACAAAAATTCATGGACTCCTATCCATGAGATCCTCTACTAACTTTCCCTACTTTTGGATAGCATCTTCGTTTTCCCAACTGGCATCTTCTATTGGGCATCCCTTCCATTTGACTAGATACTCAAAATAAATATTCCTCCTGGTCTTCTTGCCAATCCTCTGATCCAGAATCTTCTTGATCTGTAGCTTCTCTGCCATAGGCATCTGCTTCTCCCACCTAATTTTTCCTTGACCTTCTGACCCTTCTGTGTCATCTTTCCTGTACGGATACAGGTCTAAAAAATTGAATATGGGTGAATTTCCCACACCATCTGGAAACTAAATATCATAGGTGTTTGCATCAAAATTCCTCAGGATCTTACAGGGTCCTATCTTTTTCATCTTCAACTTGTTGTATGTTCCCCTAGGGAACCTTTCCTTCCTGAGATATGCTAAAACCTGATTTCCCACTTCAAATTGAAGTTCCCTGCGATGTTGATCAACTTTGTGCTTGTATTTATGGTTAGAAATCTGTAATTGTTCTTTGATCCGACTATGGAGTTTATGCATTTCAACAACAAAATCCTTTGCTCCAGAGCTTCTAATCTCGCCTTGTTCCAAGTCTCTCAACTCAGACACTCCCCTGGGTTGGATTCCATAGAGTATTTGGAATGGGCTCCTTCCAGTGCTTCTGTTTGGTGAGTCATTGTATGAAAATTTTTCTTGTGGCAGAATCTGATCCCACTGGTTATGGTGTTCAGTGACCAGACTTCTCAATAAGTTCCCCAAACTTCTATTTACCACCTCAGTTTTCCCATCTGTCTGAGGGTGATAAACTAAGTTGAAGTACAAATTGTTCCCCATCTTCTTCCACAACATCCTCCAAAAGTGACCAACAAATTTTGTGTCTCTGTCTGAGACAATGCTCCTGGGTAGACTGTGAAGTCTCACAACTTCTTTGAAAAACACATTTGCAACATGCGTTGCATCACTGGTCTTCTGGCATGGGATGAAATGTGCCATCTTTGAAAACCTATCCACCACCATAAATATGGAATCGAATCCCCTTTGTGTTCTTGGCAATCCCAACATGAAATACATGCTTATTTCATCCCAAGGCCTCTCTGGTATTAGCAATGGTTGATACAATCAAGTGTTTTGTCTTTTCCCCTTTGCATGTTGGCAGATCCTACATCTGTTCACAAAGTTTATCACCTTTGTTCTCATACCTGGCCAATAGTATGAACTGCTCAACTTTGCAAACGTTTTGTCATGGTCAAAATGTCCAGCCAATCCTCCACTATGCTTCTCCTTCAGAAGATTGTCCCTCATTGAGCATCTTGGTATGCACAATTGATTTCCTTTGAACAACAATCCTTCCTGAACCATATAATTTGTCCACTGACTTCTATCTCTCAGTACAGGGTTTGTACATGCTTCGTAGGCCTCCTTGAAATCTATATCATCACAATACATATCCTTAAGGTGTTCAAACCCCAAGGTCTCCACCTGGAATTCTTGCAGAATTAAACATATCCTACTTAATGCATCAACAACTTTGTTAGCATTCCTAGCAATATGTTTTATGACAAAAGTAAAATTTGGAATACATTCAACCCATTTTGCATGCCTCTGATTCTGTTTTTCTTGTCGAGTTATGAATTGTAAAGCTTCGTTATCGTTGTACAAGGCAAACTCTTGTGGGACAAGATAATGCCTCCATTTCTTCAATTCTTGAATTATGGAATAGAACTCCTTGTCATATGTGGAGTATTTCCTCTTAGTCTCATTCATCTTCTTTCTAAAATAGGAAACATGTATGTTATCCTGACTCAAAACTACTCCTATTGCAACTCCACTTGCGTCACATCTTACCTAGAATGTCTTTCCAAAATTCGGCAAGATTAGAATTGGTCGTTCAGTTTTCTTCTCCTTTAGTATATTGAAGCTCCTTTCAGCCTCCTCTGTCCATTTAAAAGACTTGTGCCGCGTCTTCACTGTATCCATCATTGGTGCACAAATTCCACTGAAGTCTCTAATGAACTTTCTGTAGAAACTTGCTAAACCATGAAAGATCCTTACTTCAAACATTCTCCTTGGTGATGGCCATTCTCTTATCGCTTTGACCTTCTCTAGATCCATCTTCAGTTCATTCAAAGAGATCACGAAACCAAAATAAATGAGTTATGTATTCATAAAAGAGGACTTCTTCAAATTGATCAATAGCTTCTCCTGTTGTAGCCTCCTCATTACTAGCGTTAGGTGCCTCAAATTCTCCTCTTTAGTCCTGCTAAAGATTAGTATATCGTCCAAATATACAACCATGAACTTGCCAATGAAATCATTCATAATTTCATTTATCAACCTCATAAAAGTACTCAGAGCATTTTTTAAGCCAAATGGCATAACTAGCCACTCATACAGACCTTCATTTGTCTTAAAGGCTATTTTCCATTCATCACCTTCTCTCATCCTGATCTGGTGATATCCACTTTTCAGTTCTATCTTGGAAAATAAATTTTCTCCACTTAAGAAATCCATTAAGTCATCCATTCTCGGTAAAGGAAATCTATACATGATGGTGATCTTATTGATGGCTCTCAAGTCTGTGCACATTCTCCATCCTCCATCTTTCTTTGGGCTTAACACAATTGGTACTGCGCATGGGCTCAAGATTTCTCTGACTAAACCCTTATCTAGCAACTCTTGGACTTGGTTCCTCACCTCCTCATTCTCTCGAGGTGTTAATCTGTACGCTGCTTTGTTTGCAGGCTTGCTCCTGGTATCAAGTCGATATGATGACTGATACTCCTGATGGGTGACAATGAGTTCGACAACTCATCCACCACTATATCAACAAAATTATCCAGCAACTCCTGAACGTCTTCAGGTAAATCATCCATTGATGTAATCGTAAGTATGGATTTGGGCTTCCTCACCACAACGAATTTCATCTCCTATTCTTCCTTGACTTCTTTCAGGAGTTCCTTCCCACTCATGAGAAGTATGCTTATATTGGCTTCCTCTTTCGCTTTCTTCTCCTCCATTGGCAACAACATATGTTTCCTACCATTCTTCTCCAATGTATATGTATTCTTCCTTTCATCGTGAATGAAATTTCTATCAAACTGCCATGGTCTTCCCAACAACATGTGGCATACATCCATGGGGATTACATCACATGGGATTTCATCTTTATATCCTCCTATTTTAATTTCAACTAGGCATTGTTTAGTGATCATTACATGGTGTCCTTTTTGCATCCATGAGACTTTGTATGGCCTTGGATGTGCAGTTGTCTTCAACTCCAATTTCTCCACCGTATTTATGGATACTAGGTTGTCAGTACTCCCACTGTCAATGATCACCTTGCATACTTTGTCCTTAGTCTTGCAAGATGTCTTGAAGAGATTGTTTCTCTGCATTGGATTTTCAATTTCTGCCTCTGGTTTTAAGAGAACTTTTCTCAACATCAGGGATGCTCCATCCTCTGCTCCTTCTTCTTCAACATCTCTTCATCATGCTTCTAAAATGTGAGCTTCTCCTCCTTCCTTCTTCTTATTGGGACATTCCCAAGACATGTGTCCTATCTTTCCACAGTTATAGCACCTTACTCCTCCTTGGCCTCTTCCTCTAGAAGAGTTTCTTCCACCATTTTCTCTTCCTCATGAACTTCCTCCTCGTTCTGAGTGATTGTGTGGTTTCTCAACCTCATCCTTAGACTGATGTGCTCTATCATGGTTAAATCCCTTGCTTTTTCTTGGGACCGAGCCTTTACCTCTTCCTCACTGGTTCTGTTTTCTGTCCAGCTTATCCTCTGCCTTCAGCACAAACTGATAAGCATCTTCCACAGTCCTCACTAACATCATGCTAATCTCGTCCTGGATTTCATATCTCAAGCCATTTATATATATGGTGACTCTTTCTTCATCTCTCCCCCTTTGTCCAGTTCTAATGTTCAGCCGAAGAACTCCTTGGTGTACTCCTTGACTGTCATCCCTTTCTGTCTCAGGTTCTGTAGCTTCCTGAACAAATTGATCTGGTAGTCTTTGGGTATGAACTTATCCTTCAATTTGGCTACCATCCTATCCCAACGCTTTATCCTCTATTTTCCTTTACTTCTCCTCTCAGCCTACAGTTTGTCCCACCATAGTGCTGCATGCCCTTTTAGCCTAATGACTGCCTGCTTCACCTTATTCTCCTCATCGACATCTTCATAGTTGAAGTGTTTGTCCATGGATCTTATCCAGTCCAACAGTTCTTCAGCATCTAGATTTCCCTCATACATGGGGACCTCTATCTTATCTCTGCCTCCCAATCTGGCAACTGCTCTCAACAAACGTTCTTCTGCAGCATTCTCTCTTGTAGCTTCTTCAACATAAACCTCTTCACTTTCCACATCACTGACATCCCCAACGTCAGGTGCTCTTCTTTGTGTTTCTTCCATTGTTTCCAATCGAGTGCAAAGCTCTCGCATCTCCCTCTCTACAACACATTTGGATAAAGGTGGATCTCATCTTATTGGCAACATTATGTCAACTATCTGTCACACACATAGTATAGCTCTGAGTTCTCTGTCCCCTTCTTTTCCTCCTTCGCCTAAAGTCTATAGATGAAAAACTTAAGATCTGATACCACCTAATGCAGACGCCCTATCCCTCTTAAGGGTTTTGTGACCTCCCGGTCAAGATCTTTTGGTCTCGGAGATGAAATGGCTCTTCTGGTTCCAAACTGGAACCCTTCGAACGACCACACAGGTCCCCCACAAATTCTCAGTTGACTTTTCCAAGCGCCAAGTGTGAGCTCCCACAACACACGACCAAGAGTTGTGACTGCACCCTTATCCTTCCTACCTTTCGTGAATCGCGATTGGGGGATCCCTGGTTGCCGAAATGATAAAATTTCTTGGTGTTCAATCAATGACTCACAATAATACCTGGGATCTATGGTCCACATCCAGCCTCACTATTTCTCTATTTCGCAATTCGGGGTTTGGGAGACAAGGACCTATGTCCTTCCAACTTGTGATACTCAAAATCACAATGTGGGCCAATAGTCTAGATCTTCTTGTGATCGACAGTTTAGGTCGAATCACGATCTCGCAACTCAGGGGTTTGAAGTGCAAATAACTCTTCCTCCCATCTCACGATACTCGAGTTCGCAAAATGGACCGACCTCGCTATTTCGTGATTCGGGGTTTTGGGAGACAAGGACCTTTGTCCTTCCAACTTGCCATACCTGAAATTGTGATGTGGACCAATGGTCCAGATCTTCCTGTGATTGACGGTTCAAGTTGAATCGCGATCTCGCGACTCAAAGGTTTGAAGCGCAAAGAACTCCGCCTCCTAGCTCATGATACCCAAGCTCGTGAAATGGATCGACAGTCCAGATCTATTTGAGATCGATGGCCACTATTCCTCCTGATCTTTGGATGTCAAGAAGCCCTCACCACTAACCTCTCTGTAGCTCCACCTTATCCAATGAATTGTGGGGTTTCAATGTTTCTCCTCGAGGACTCTCCACCATCTGTTCAGATCTTCGCGATCTCCCCTTATGGATCTACGTAGTGTTAAAGCCTGTTCCCCTACCTCAAATCAGACGGTCCACGGGATTCTCCACCACGATCCAATGCTCGACGATGTTCTTCCTCCTGATCTTTTACTCGCTTCAGACTTAGAATATTTTCTAAGTCTTTGAAGACTCGGTCTTTTCTTCTTCCAGGGAATGAGTTCCTGGATCTGGATAACACTTTCTGAAGTGTCGTTCCTCCTGAGCTTTGTCTGGTTCAGACTTCGATTTCTCACGCACTCCTTGCGTCTGAGGGATTTCGATAACTCAGATCCACGCTATTTCTCGCTAAGAAATTCCTCCTGATTTCCTTACGTTCCTCTCTAGCTCGATACACACCTTGTAGAGCTTCCAATGAAGAGAAAAAATTAAAACTGGAAAAACTCATAGTTCCATCCACTTGTTCATGAAAAAATAAATGACATGAAAATACACACAGTCCACATACCATACATTTGGATCAATTTTCCTTCTGCTATATTCACAAGTGCCCAATGGCTACATAATACATTCAAAATTACAGTAACTCAAAAAACTGAGATCTCCTGCTAACTCGCAATTCTCTCTTACAACTAATTTCTCTTTGTATTACAACTCCCTCCAACTGGGTGTACAAACTTCTACTTAACTCAAAAATATTTATAGGGTTTCCCCTGGCTACTTGCCTACTCTAAAATGAATCCTTCGCATTCTAGATCCATAGTGGAAACTCTTTCTCTCTTTACGATTTCAAAACTTGCCTCAAAGGGTAAAATTCAGCACTGGTTCAAGCGTGCCTCCAAAGGTAAATTCTGGAGTTGAGTGAAGGAGGATTTCAAAATCAGTTGTAACTGCCCACACAGAAGTTCTGGAAGAAATCTCCTGTGTTGAGTGGTCCCACCTCTGTGCGCTTACCAATGATGCTCCTACATCACTGAGACTCATATGCATGAATCGTCAGTTGCATTAGATTAAGAGCACTAGGTTTTAGCTAGTGGGGCCCCTATGCTATCATTCCATTGACCAAAAAACCATTTGTTGTAGTATCTTTGGCACTAGGGTTTTGGTCAATGAGGCATAGTGAAATTTATGAAGATGAGTTCAATTTTCAAGAACACTCTATCGAGCATTTGTTTCTAGTGTAGTCACATGGGAATTGGCTAAACAGACTTGTGGGAGCTTACGAAACTCCATTATGCTACTCGGTTTGGATTTTATTCCCCTAGACCAAATTGGCCACATGTCCTTGAATGGCCTGAGGAGGTGAGTTGCAACTATCAATATAACTCAAACCAAGGCTCAAATGCATGAACTGTCAGTTGCATTGGACCTGTAGCACTGGGTTTCAGCTATTGGGGCTCTTACTCTATCATTTCTTCGACCGAAAAACCATTTGTTGGAGTATCTCCAACACTAGGGTTTTGGTCAATGAGGCATTGTGCAATTTCTGAAGAGGAGGTCAATTTTCAAGAACACTATGTCAGGTCATTTTGGCTAGTGTAGTCATGTGGGCCTTGTACAAGCAAACTTTTTCGAGCTTAAAGAAGTCTGTTATGCTACTCAGTTTGGATTTTATGCCCCTAGACCAAATTGACCACATGTCTCTAAATGGCTTTAGGAGGTGAGTTGAAACTCAGGATAAAACTCAAAACGAGACTCAGATGCATGAATTGTTAGTTGCATTAGATTAAGAGCACAATTTTTCAACTAGTGGGGCCCTTACGTTATCATTTTGTCGACCGGAAAACCATTTTTTGGAGTATCTTCAGCACTAGGGTTTTGGTCAATGAGGCATAGTGCAATTTCTGAAGATGAGAGATTTTCAAGATCACTTTGTCGGGCGTTTTTGGCTATGGTATTGGTACTGGTATTGGTATTGGTATTGTATGGTATTGTATTGGTATTGGTATCGGTATGGTATTGTATTGGTATTGGTATTGGTATGGTATTGGTATGCATATCATTGTCAATATTGGTATGGTATACCATACCAATATTGGAAATGATATGGTAGACCAATACTTGGTATTGGTATACCAATTTCATACTAATACCAATACCGTACCAATATTGATATTGGTATGGTATTGGTATTTTTATGGCATTGGTATGCACATCATTGCCAATGCATACCTTTTTCATGCAATGGTATGCAAAGGTACTGGTATTGGTACGCAATGGTATGCAATGGTATTGGTATTGGTATGGTATGTTGTTGGTATTGGTATGGTATTGGTATGCATATCATTGCCAATGCATACCATTGCCATGCAATGGTATTAGTATTGGTATTGGTATTGGTATGCAATGGTATGGATTGGTATGGTATTGGTATTGGTATGGTATGGGATTGGTATTGGTATTGGTATGGCATGGTATAGTATGGTATTTCTATTGGTATGATATTGCTATTGGTATGGTATGGTATGGTATGATATTGGTATTTGTATGGTATTGATATTAGTATGGTATTGGTATTGGTATGGTATGGTATTGGTATTGGTATGGTATAGTATGGTATTGATATTGGTATGGTATTGGTATTGGTATGGCATTGGTATGCATATCATTGCCAATAGATACCATTACCATGCAATGGTATTGGTATTGGTATGCAATGTTATGGCATTGGTATTGGTATTGTTATTGGTATGCAATGGTATGGTATTGTATTGGTATTGGTATTGGTATGGTATTGGTATGGTATGGTATGGTATGGTATGGTATTGTATTGGTATGGTATTGGTATTGGTATTCTTGGGATTTGCAAGAGATAATTTAGCACAATGGCAATGTTATGTGGAACTTTATCTCATATTACTGTATGGTATTGGTATGCATATCATTGCCAATATTGGTATTGTATACCATACCAATATTGGCAATGATATGGTAGACCAATACTTGGTATTGGTATGGTATTGGTATTGTTATGGCATTGGTATGCACATCATTGCCAATGAATACCTTTGTCATGCAATGGTATGCAAAGGTATTGGTATTGGTATGCAATGGTATGCAATGGTATTGGTATTGGTATGGTATGTTGTTGGTATTGGTATGGTATTGGTATGCATATCATTGCCAATGCATACCATTGTCATGCAATGGTATGCAATGGTATGGATTGGTATGGTATTGGTATTGGTATTGGTATGGTATGGGATTGGGATTGGTATTGGTATTGGTATGGCATTGGTATGCATATCATTGCCAATACATACCATTTCCATGCAATGGTATTGGTATTGGTATGCAATGTTATGGTATTGGTATTGGTATTGTTATTGGTATGCAATGGTATGGTATTGTATTGGTATTGGTATTGGTATGGTATTGGTATGGTATAGTATGGTATTGTATTGGTATGGTATTGGTATGGTATTTCTATTGGTATTCTTTGGATTTGCAAGAGAGAATTTAGCACAATGGCAATGTTATGTGGAACTTTATATCATATTCATATAAGGATTAGGGATGAGAAATATAGTTTGGTTTGGTCCAAGAATCCTATTCTAAGATAATAGATTTCAAAGTACAATACTATGTTATGTAATGCAGAACAAGACAAAATCATTTTGGTGGAAGCCCCTTTGGAATATTAGAGCTCCTATGAAGACACGTGTTTATATGTGGCTAGTGTTGAGAGACAAGTTACTTCTTTGAGATCATTTGCAAAGAAGATGTAACCAAGGGCCTGGCATGTCTTCACTTTGTAAGATGGATGTCGAAGTTATCACCCATCTATTAGTGAAAAACAACTATGTTAGAGAAGGTACAAGGGAAAGAAGGCCCTATGAATGTTGGATGAGAATACAACTTATCCAAATAGTAGGAAAATATAAATAAATTAAACAAAAGTGGCAAAGCCCTGCTAGGCAAACTGTGCTTGTTATCAGGAGCCACAAAACAAGGGCTAGTATTTCCAAAATCCATAAATTGCAAGGAACATTCCACAAGTTCATAATATTCAAAGGAAATAAAGGACAAGGATGCTCAAATGGGGAGCCATTGAATAAAAATAGTGAAAAAACAAGGCAAGGGATCCTTCGGTAATATTGATACCTCATTCTCCATCCATATTACAAAGTCGGTCCACTTTTTATTTTGTAACATTTATTTTTCAAAATGAGTTGGATGCTGACCATATTTGTCTTCCTGTCAAAACATGGCACATTGACTAGTTAAACTAATAAATATGTAATCATTTAAATTTTCTAACAAATTAAAAAAAAAACATTTTGCATAATAAATATACTTTCAAAGGTGTAGATCAAGGCTTGTAAACCTTTTTGGCCACTATGATGTGTGGCTTGGAGTTTTGCAAGCCTAGTTTTGGAGGCTTTGTCTGGAAACATAAAGTAAGTCAATTGAACTATGCACAAATAAAATATAAAAATTGTTTAAGAAATTTGATATAATATTATGAGAAAATTGAAATACCTGGATACTCT
>ML777242.1:2007468-2024284 GCA_009831015.1 Picea engelmannii | reverse complement strand
AATGAAATGTAATTAAGAATCCAAGAACAAATGTGTATGTTATTGTCTTTCCATAAGACTTGGACAATTTCTTTAGTAACCAATTCTATATTGCACATCAATGGATTTACCCAAATTGTATCCATTGTAATAATTATACTATTTCTCCATCATACCTAAGCCAATTACCAGTGTATTCAATGATGGGAATAAACACATTTGGATTACCTTAATAAAAAAAAATGTTAAAATAGCTCATGTACAAGTTCAAAACTTTGGTCCTGCCCAAGTTGGGCCAATAGTCAAATTTAAGTTAAATGACAACGATATAAGAAATTACTAAGATGTAGAAAATCAATATTGAATATATCAAAGCATTAGAAGATCCCCCATTTATCACTTTCCCTTGAAAATTAGATTAGATTAGTTCTACTTCAATATTGCATATACTTTGTGTGTGCTTCATAAGTTTACGATCCTCATATTGACAAATTAAATAGTTGGGCAAGTAGTACAACTCAATTAATACAACATTGGTTGGGCCCAATATAATGACTGTCATTCCCTTGTCGCGAGTGTTGTTCCTTTTGCAAGTAGTGATGTTCGTTTGAATGGAATAATTGTTGTTCCCTTGTTACGATTGTTGTTCCTTTTGTAATTAGTGTTGTTCATTTGAACGGAACAACTATTGTTCCCTTGTCACGATTGTTGTTCCTTTTGTAAGTAGTGTTGTTCATTTGAATGTAACCATTGTCGTTCCTTTTGTTACGATTGATGTCCCTTTGCAGGGTTTCATCTATGGAGGGCAGGTATTGAAAACAAAAGGTAAGAACCTATGTAGGAAACAAGTGAAACGCATGTGATAGTGCCTACCTTTGGATGATGCATAGAGGTTGTATTTTAGGACACTTTTAGAGCCCAACAAGTACTCGTAAAATCCTAGGATATACTCATTTTGGACAAGAGAGTATGGCATATAAATTTGCATGCTGTAGACTATTGAGAAAGTATTTTATGACCCTTCTAACGCTTTGGATGATTTCTCATTAGTGTTATGTTTTAGTGTGTCATATCATTAGTGCTCTGTTTTAGGATCTTGTCATATCCCCAACCTTTCTTCTTTGTGCCATATTTTAGGAATGGATATATTTTATCTTCTATGACTGTCTCATCCTATATTACTTGGAATCTAGTAGTGAATGCATCATTGACATCATTCCCATCCTAGGACTATCTGGTAACAACATGAATACTATTTTCACTGAGAGGGATTTCTAGTCAAATACACCTACTTGAGTCCATGACAATAATAGCCACACACACTTTCTTATCATTGGAGAAGTCCCCAATAAAGGTACATGCAGGAGAATGGTGATCCCATATTTAAACAATGGCTTGAATAATGATAAGAGAATGGTCTGGTCCCTCCTTAGTGATCATTAATCTATTGATTCATAGTTTTTTGCAATAATATATGTGTTTATTAATAAATAAAAGTGTTATAAGATATTTCTAATATATGTATGTCGTTCATGTGCAGGTATTTTTCTATGAAGATATTTTGGACCCGAAATGGATATTTGTCATACATTATGATTGAAGATTAAGGAATGTATTTGACAATGCATTAGTGGATATTGAGCACAACAATGATGTCCAACAAAATGAGAGAGATGGATTAGAGAACATCAAAGAAATTAACATCCATGATGATGTTGAAGATGGTTATGTTCAGGCACAAGAAGACAATGATCCAGAGTTATATGATTTTATGGAATATAACAATATGGATGGTATAGAAAATGATGATAAAAATTATACATCTAGTAACAATATAGATGGTCTACAGTCAAATTTCAATGATAATGAAGATGATGCAGATCAAGAAGAGGATGATGATGATATTAAATACTTGAAAGAACATATGAACATTGACAATGATAAACTGGATGACATCGTTACAGACAATAATGTTAATGACCAAGACTTCTAAATTTTCAAAATTATTTGTAATCCGGTTCTTAAAATGACATTGATTCTTATGGCCCAAACTTTCATGAAATGATTCAATGTGATTTTTGATGATGAAAATTACTTTTGGCAATATCCTTAAAGTGTTCAATCTTTTCTATGAATTGTTAGCAAAAAAATTAGTATTACTTATATAAGAGTTAGCATGGTTAGTGGTCATTTATTGGAAATTGTTAAAAAATATAATTAAATATATCATATATGTAAATCAATGTAAATCTAGACAATTAGGATAATTAATGTATCCAAAGTTTATTCATTAATTTATATTTTAAAACAAATTGAAATATTTCACTAAGCCTAAACCTAATACCTTAACCTTTATACCATCTAAACCCTAACCCCTTGAAACATGGACAATATTGAAGATTATGTCGGGACATTAGAAATCATTGTGTCTTGAAACCCTCCCATACCATCAAGCTACATGTTCCTAGTATAACCATGTCAAATTTCGACTTATACAGGCACAACTTAGAGAAATTTTAATGTTGGCCTCATTCATTGGTAACCATGTATGGTCGATTGATGTCATTAATACCTTCACGCGATATAATCCCTAACCCATTAACAATTAAACCACTTGCATGTTGGAGCCTATAAAATTCTTTTGCGATGTCTCAAATTAATAGAATCGTGATTTATTAATCATTAGGTTTCGTTGTAAAGATGGGTATGTCAGGTTTGATCCTTGTTGGCATGGATGGAGAAATCGGGTCATGATGAATATCATGATGATGGAAATGAAAACCATGATGATGGAAATGATGAATATAAAGATGTCCATAATTCTTAAAAACCTCCCATACCATCAAGGCATGCGCCTAGTGTAAACATGTAAAATTACAACACATACAGTCACATTTTGAAGAAAATTCAACATTGGCCCCATTCACTGTTCACTGTCCGAGGTTGGTGGATGACATTGGTTATGGGCATGTTGGAAGTTCCAATACATTTAAAGAGAGTTATGAAAAATATTCTATAGAAGGGATTGACAAATGATGACAATGAACATTAATGCAAACATGGACAATCTCGAAGATTATGTGGGGAAATCAGGCATACTTGAGTATTGAAACCCTCCCATACTATCAAGGCATGTGTCTAATCTAACCATGTCAAATTTCGACACATATAGGCACAAATTGAATAAATTTCAATGTTGGCCCCATTCACTACTAACTATGTGGGGTCGGTGCATGACATTTGTGATGGGTGTAGTATTGGAAGTTCTATGTCAAATTTCAAGATAGTTCTAACAATGATTCTATATAAGGGAATAACGAATGATGACAATGAGACATGCATGATGAATGTTGATTCAAATGTGGATGATCTCAAAGATTATGTGGTGACATTAATATACATCCTTAAGTCTCGAAACCCTCCCATATTGTCAAGGCATATGTTTAATCTAACTATGCCAAATTTCGATGCATACAAGCACATATTGAAGAAATTTCAATGTTTTCCCCATTCACTACTCACTATGGGGGGTCAGTGCATGACATTTGTGATGGGTGTATTGGAATTCCATGTCAAATTTCAAGATAGTTTTGACAATGATTCTATAGAAGGGAATTATGAACATTGAAAATGAGACATTTATGATGAACGTTGTTGCATATGTGTAATTTTGAAACCCTCCTTGAGTCTTGAAAACCCTCCCATACCATCAAGGCATGTGTCTAGTCTAACCATGTCGAATTTCGATGCATACATGCATAGTTTGAAGAAATTTCAACGTTGGCCCCATTCACTTCTCATTGTGTGAGGTCGATGTAAGACGACATTTGTGATGGGTGCATTGGAAGTGCCATGACATTTCAAGAGAGTTTTGACAAAGATTCTATAGATGGAAATGACAAATGATGACAATGAGACATCCATTATATTGAACATTGATGCAAACATGGATGATCTTAAATATTATGAGGGGACATAAAACATCCTTAAGTCTTGAAACCCTCCCATACTATCAAGGAATGTCTCTAATCTAACCATGTTGAATTTTGATGCATACAGACACAAATTGAAAAAATTTCAACGTTGGCCCCACTCATTGCTCACTGTTCAGGTTCAGTGGAAGAAATTTGTGATGGGTGTATTGGAAGTTCCATGTCAAATTTCAAGATAATTCTGACAACGACTCCATAGAAGGGAATGGTGAATGATGACAATGAGATGGGCATGATGAATGTTGATGCAAATGGGGATGATCTCAAATATTAGTTGGGGACATCAATTTACATCCTTGAGTCTTGAAACCCTCCCATACCATCAAGGCATGTGTCTAGTCTAACCATGTCAAATTTCGATGCATACAACCACATATTGAACAAATTTCAACGTTGGCCCCATTCACTGCTCACTATGCGGGGTCAATTCATGACATTTGTGGTGGGTGAATTGGAAGTTCCATGAAATTATGAGTTCTAACAAATATTATATAGATGGAAACAATAAATGATGAAAATGAGACATCCATTATGAGTGTTGATGCAAACATGGAAGATATTAAATATTATGTGGGGACATCATACATCCTTGAGTCTTGAAACCCTCCCATATTATCAAGGCATGTGTCTAGTCTAACCTCAAATTTTGAGGCATAGAGGAACATATTGAATAAATTTCAACGTTGGCCCCATTCACTGATAACTATGTGGGGTCGGTGCATGACATTTGTGGTGGATGAATTATATGTTAAATGACATTTCAAGAGAGTTCCAACAAAGATTATACATATGGAAATGATGAATGATGACAATGAGCCATCCATTATGAAAGTTGATGCAAACATGGATGATCTAAAATATTATGTGGGGACATCAAACATCCTTGAGTCTTGAAACCATCCCATACTATCAAGGCATGTGTCTAGTCTAACCATGTCAAAGTTTGATGCATACATGCATAGTTTAAAGAAATTTCAACATTGGCCTCATTCATTACTCACTGTGTGAGGTCGATGCAAAATTACATTGGTGATGGGTGTATTGGAGGTGCCATGACATTTCAAGAGAGTTCTGACAAATATTCTATAGATGGAAATAATGAATGATGACAATGAGACATCCATTATATTGAACATTGATGCAAACATGGACGATCTCAAATATTATGCGGGGACATCAAACATACATAAGTCTTGAAACCCTCCCATACCATCAAGGAAACTATCTAGTCTAACCATGTCAAATTTCAATGCATACGGGAACAGATTGAAAAAATTTCAACGTTGGCCCCATTCACTTCTCATTGTGTAGGTTCGGTGGAAGAAATTTGTGATGGGTGTATTGGAAGTTCCATGTCAAATTTCAAGATAGTTCTGACAACGATTCCATAGAAGGGAATGACGAATGATGAAAAAGAGACGTGCACGTTGAACATTGATGTGAATGTGGACGATCTCAAATATTATGTGGGGACATCATACATCCTTGAGTATTGAAACCATCCCATACTGTCAAGGCATGTGTCTAGTCTAACCATGCCAAATTGTGATGCATACAGTTACATATTGAAGAAATTTCAACATTGGCCCCATTCACTGCTCACTATGCGGGGTCGGTGCATGACATTTTTGGTGGGTGAATTAGAAGTTCCATGACATTTCAAGAAAGTTCCAACAAATATTCTACAGATGGAAATGAAAAACCATGACAATGAGACGTTCATTAGGAACGTTGATGAAAACATGGATGATCTCAAAGATTATGTGGGGACATCAGACATCCTTGAGTCTTGAAACCCTCCCATACCATCAACGCATGTGTCTAGTCTAACCATGTCAAATTTTGATGCATACATGCACAAGCTGAAGAAATTTCAATGTTGTCCCCATTCACTACTCATTGTGAGGGGTTGGTGGAAGACAATATTTGTGATGGGTGTATTGGAAATTCCATGGCATTTCAAGAGATCAGTTTCACAAGGATTCTATATATGGAAATGATGGATGATGAAAATGAGATGTGGACGATCTCAATGATTATGTGTAGGGTTGATGTATGTCATTAATTCCTTGACCATATATAACCCCTAATCAATTAATCATTAAACTACCTAACCCCTAAGTCCCAAATCCATTATCCATTGACCCTTAATCCCTTAAACTGTAACTCTTGATCCCTTAACCCTTAATCCATTAAACGGTAACCCCTAATCCCTTAACCCTTAATCCCTTAAGCGCTAACCCCTAATCCCTGAACCCTTAATCCCTAGACCTAAAATCCCTAAATAACCTAATCCCCAAAGCCCCTATCCACTTAACCCCAAAAATCTCAACAAAATTACTATTTAGGCACATTGGGAGTTAAATTGGAAGCCAAAATATAAGCTAAAAAGGAAGCTAATCTGGAAGCTAAAATGGGAGCTAAATTGGAAGCTAAACTGGGAGCAAAAGTGGGAGAAAAAATGGGAGCTAAACTGGGAGCTAAACAGGGAGCTAAACAGGGAGCTAAATAGGGAGCTAAAATGGGAGCTAAAATGGGAGCTAAATTATGTGCTAACTGTGCCTAGTTTAGTGCCCAGTTTTGTTGCTCGGCACAAATAGCTCCATAAATAGTGCCCTCCTGATAAATAATGTCAACTTTAGCAAAAAAATGGATAAAAATACATTAAAACAGCTAGTGGAAGCAAAAAAGGGAGCTAAAAAGGGAGCTAATCACAGGGATTTGTTGTAGTGGATGCATAAAGAAACATGGTATGAGGGAATGTCCTTTGGATGTGGTTCGGGTTTGTGTTGTCTGTGCCAAAGACCATGCAAAAACGAAATGTCCATCGCTCCCAGCACTAAAAGTTGTCTTTAAAGAAGTAGAAGAGGAAAAAAAGTTGGTATATCTAATGGCTCAGCGTCACCAATGGTAGGCTCGTCCCCCAGGTATGCTACAAGATCCTTCCTCTTTATTTTTCGTAAGTATAATCAACAACAAAAAAATTGGAAACACATGGCAGGGCCAACCATTTACTAAACCTACCTAGCAGTCCCAGCAATATCCTATTGTACCCTGGCCAAATCAATCTACTACAAATCCCACCTGGCCAAATCAATCACCTGCAAATCCTACTTGGCCTAATTCTCAATACCCTACTCCATCCTGGAAAAATTCAAGTAATAATCCCTATCCTTCATAGTGGACTAGCACAACTTCCCAAGCAGCACCCCATGGGGATGAACAATCAACCCATGGGGATGGATCCTCAAACTTGGCCCACTTTACAAGCTCCACTCTGATTACCACAAAATCCTTAAACTTAAATGCACCCTCAATTACCAGCTCAACCCAATCCAAATCCTAATAATAGACCAGCCCATATTGTATAAATTATTGAGAATTTGTACGGGGAAATCAACTCTGTAGGGTGAAATGAACTCTAGTTGAGGTTAGGGCGCATAATTTCTCCTGAAGAAAGTAAAATTCACCAAGAGCAGGAGGATGAAAATAATATACAACCAGGAATAACACCCTTGACTATGGTCATAACAGAAGAATTAGAACAAGGGGGAAACATAGTTGAGCCACGGAACCTTGATTAGGATGTGATTCCTCCTCCCCCGTTTCCCCAGAGGATAATTATAGAAAAACTAGTTGTATATCCTAACTTCGATATTATAGGGGAACTAAGGAATCTCTATGTTAAGATACCACTCCTATAGGATCTTCAAGACATCCCAATTTATGCAAAGATAATTAAGGAATTGTGTGGAAAGAAACCTATCAGAAAAGATAAAAATCCATCAACTGTTTGTGTGGTAGGAGCCTTGTCCGATCTTATTCTGGGCAAGCAAGAGTCGGTCAAGTATACAGACCCAGGGAATCCCGTGGTAACAATGCAGATCCAGGGTTGTTCTTTTCCAAATACACTAGTGGATTTGGGGGCAACCATTAATATCTTGACCATTGAGACATGCAATATCCTGTGTTTCACCTCGAACCTACTTCAATTATGTTACAATTGGTTGATAGATTAGTGGTTAAACCACAACACATTACAAGATATAGCAATTTCGGTCGACCCTTGGGAATACCCANATATCTTGACCATTGAGACATGCAATATCCTGTGTTTCACCTCGAACCTACTTCAATTATGTTACAATTGGTTGATAGATTAGTGGTTAAACCACAACACATTACAAGATATAGCAATTTCGGTCGACCCTTGGGAATACCCAGCTGATTTCCTCATTATCAACCCAAGAAGTGGAATCGATGGACACCCATTTATACTAGGAAGACCATGTCTTACAACAACAGATGCATACATAGGATGTCGTATAGGAAACATGACTATTTCTAGAGGAAGTGCTACAAATAACAACATCCTGTATCCTACAGCTAAACCAAGTCTGCCTATTATACATCAACAGTTGCCACCACCTAGATATTCATAAAAGGATCTACGACCTCCTCTCACATTGGAAGAAGCTCTCAGACTCAATAACCAACTAGAATATTATGTGATCAGTAGCTTCATTAACAACCCAACCATTATAAGAAATCCAACATGTCAAATGCTAAAATATGTGTTAGATAATGAAGCACAGGGAGATCCTTTGGAAGAATTGATGGAACAACAGACCCCCACTACTGCTATCCATAATAGCATATCAGTTGAAATTTCACTAAGGAGGTTTCTAAATATTAATGTTAATTTAAATGAGAAACAACAACACAAATTGATTTAGATCCTTTCTAAATATCAGTAGGGTTTTGCTTGGGAATATCCTAACATGAAGGGCATCGATCCCCAACTCGGTACTCATCATATCTATATTGAGAAAGATTCCTGACCCATTCGACAACCCCAACAAATGTTGAACCCTCATCTTAGGTATGTTATTACAGAAGAGTTATAGAAACTGTTGGATGTAGATTTTATATATCCTATTTCAGATAGTCGATGGGTTTCCCCACTAGTAATCGTCCCCAAGAAAAATGGGAAATGGTGAATCTGTGTAGACTATAGACAAATCAATAAAGCTTCCCAAAAGGACCACTTTCCCTTACCCTTTATTTATCAGGTCCTTGACACTTTAGCAGGGAAGAAATTATTTTCCTTTCTATATGGTTTTAATGGTTATAATCAGATCCAAATTGCTTCGGAAGACCAAGATAAAACTGCATTTACATGTCCCTAGGATACCTTTTTATATAGATTATTTCCTTTGGATTATGTAATGCTCCAGCCACATTCCAAAGAGCCATTCTAAGCATATTTTCTGATCTTATTAATGAAGGACTTGAAGTTTACATGGATGATTTTACACCTTATGGCACTGATTTTGATCAATCTCTAAGAAATCTAGAGAAGGTACTGGAACGATGCATTGCTACTAGGCTATGTTTGAGTCATAAGAATTTTCATATGATGATGACCGAAGGTGTGGTACTAGGACACTACGTTTTTGCAGATGGAATCAAGGTACACCCAACAAAAATAGAGGTAATCCTTAATATGCCTACACCCCATACACAAAATGAGGTACGTATTTTCCTTGACGTTGCAGGATACTACTGCATATTCATAGAAATATTTTCAAGAATAACTGCACATTTATATGATTTAACTTGTAATGCATAATTTTAGTGGTCTGACAAGTGTGATGTTGCATTTGCAGGACTCAAAAAGATGGTCTCAACAGCACTGGTGCTAAGAGGACCATATTGGAAATTTCCATTTCATATTTCTATAGATGCATCGGATATTTCCATAGGCGTTGTACTGGGAAAGGAAGAAGACAAGAATCCTGATGCTATTTATTTTATTATAAAAAAATTCACTCCCGCTGAATTAAATTATACAGTAACAGAAAAAAAAAATTTAGCCATTATACATGCTATTAATAAATTATGTCACTATATAACAGGCTATCTAGTTATATTGTATATTGATCATTCTTATATTAAATATTTAGTTAACAAACCAATTACTAATGGATGAGTTACCCAATGGTTACTACTATTGTAGGAATTCAACATCACCATCAAGGATCGGCCCTTAAGAGAGAATCTCGTTGCAGATTTTTTGTCTCGCATACCCAAAACAAATGATTCTTTGACAGTTGAAGACCAATTCCTAGATGAACACATGTTCATTGTCACTATTAAGACACCTTGGTATGTTTATGTGTCAAATTTCCTAGCATCTTGGAAACTACTAGCAAACTTATCATCAAGAGAAAGGAAACTGATTGTCCAACACAGTGCACGTTTCACCTGGATTGGTGGATATCTGTTCCACATAGGGGATGACCTATAGATCTAAAGATGTGTAAGGGATGATGAAATTTATGATGTTTTGAAATTAGGTCAAGATGAGCCCTATGGAGGACACTTTGCAGACTAGAGAAATGGGCATAAGATTCTATAGATGGGCTATTATTGGTCATCAATATTCAAAAATGCAAATAAATATGTCTAGACCTGCAACAGTTGTCAGAGGATGGGTCGGCTAGGCCAAGATGATGAAATACCTCTGCATGCACAAGTAGTCACATAACCTTTTGAGAGATGGGCACTATATTGTTTTGTCCCCTTTAACCCAAAATCCAATCATAAGGCTTATATCCTAGTTGCAACGAACTATACGACCAAATGGGTAGAGGCAGTAGCTTTTTCAAACACAACGGAGGAAGAAGTCATTAAGTTTCTCTTCAAATTATTTGCATGTTGTGGATTACCCAGGGAAGTAATCACTGATGGGGGGTCGCAATTTACAGCCCATAGAAATACGACTACCCTGCATAATTATCATATTAAACACAGAGTTACTTCCCCCTACCACCCATAGGAAAACGAACAAGTAGAAAGTACCAATAAAGTCTTGGAGGAAATTCTGACAAAAACAGTCTTAACAAATCATTAGAATTGGGTAGTCGAGCTTCCAAATGACCTATGGGCCTATGGAATGACATGGCGTAACACTATYGACTACTCTCCTTACCATCTAATCTATGGAAAAGAACCCATATTACCAATTGAATTCGAGATCAAGAATCTAAGGATGGCCCAGGAAATTGGACTAGATCTTACAGAGGCACATAAACAACGCTTACAACATCTGAATGAGTTRGGTGAAGCATGCATGTTCTCCCTACAACGCACAGCTGTTATTCAGTAGTAGAGATATAGATGGCACGGTAAACATATCAAGAAGAAATCATTCTAGAAAGGTGATTGGGTGCTTCTCTATGATTCTAGATTTCAGGATTTTCCTGGAAAATTATAGACAAGGTGACTCAGACCATATGAAATCCATGAAGTTCATGATAATGACATTGTCACCTTAGTCACCATCGACAGATCTGGTTCTCCTTTTATGGTAAATGGACATCGGTTACGAATATACCATCAGCCGCTTTCAAAAGAATCATTTTGACAAGAAGTAAGTAAGGACCCTACTGTTCAAATTTTAGTTGGTTGGGAAGGTAACCCAACAACTTCAACTTCATAAAATGATGATTTTTAATAGCACTGTACATATTGTATATAACTTTCTTTACAGATTTGATTGAGTTTTTACTTTTTACTTTTTAGTAAAGTCATTTGAGAGAATAAGAACTAGCAAATATGACTATAATGAATATAATTAGCACTCTCTTTTGTTCCTTGATCCTATCTCACTTTGTAAAAACCATCAAATATAAACCCTGTTTTTTTAAGAAAGATGAATATGTCATAGCAGAAATCATGCAACTGTAATGACACTAAAAAACCATCCAATAACTCGATTATTGAATGAACCTACCCATAAAATTTGAATGAATTTATTTGATGACTAATCGATTCTAGATTCACTAAAACAAAAATGTTTGTGGGAGGTTTACAATCACTTAATTAGATAGTTAAAAATAAATAAATAAAATTGAACATCATAGTTGTCGTTCATTTGAATGGAACAAATGGCGTTCCCTTGGTACGGTTGTTGTTACCTTTGTGGTTAGTGTCATTCATTTGAAAGTAATGACTATTGTTCCTTTATTGCGACTTCCATTTCTTTTGTTGTGATTGTCGTTCCCTTGGTACGATTGTTGTTCCCTTTGTGGTTAGTGTCATTCATTTGAAAGTAACGATTGTCGTTCCTTTATCACGACTGCCATTTATTTTGTTGCGATTGTCATTCCCTTTGTATGATTGTTGTTCCCTTTGCAGGTAGTATTGTTTGGTCGAATGTAACAACTGTCATCCCCTTTATCACGATTGTCGTTCCTTTTTTTGGGTCACAATGTTCATTCGAAAGAAACAGTTGTTGTTCCTTTCTGCAGTTTTTCCTTATTGTTGTTCCTTTCTCCCAAAAGTCACAATTCTTTTCTCATGAGCACGCATGCCATTATTATGTTAGCCACTCCTTTGGGTATGACCTTCACCAATTAATTTTCATCAGCACCACTTCTAAATTATTTTTCATATTTTTGTGTGGACTATCTAGCATACCTTATCGAATTGTTTTTGAATTAATTTCTCTGAATTATCTTAAATATTGTTCATAATCCTTAACCACCATAATTTGTTTCTTTCCCCTATATATATATAGATATACTTGAATGATAATTTTCCTTCATATCATAATAAGGAGTCTAAAGCACATTTTACTTGGAATTCTTACAATTCTTACAATTCTTACAATTCTTACGTCATCCCTCACTCTTAAGGAGTAGATGAGCCTCCCTTAATAGAGCCTTCAAAAAAAAAAAATGATGGAAAAAAAAATTAAAATATAAGTAATAAAATTCTCCCACAAAGGATAGGGGGTCTCATCATGAGCCAACCTACCACGATCATAATATAATAACATAAGTGACATTCCCACTATGGCTACCACACCAGGGAAATGGCCTTTGGCATTTTTTCATCAAAGGGAAAGAGGTCTCATCACGAGCCAACTTGTTCACTTAGGTTACGATGTAGTGAGTGGCATTATCATTATCTGGCTACCAAACCAGGATAGTGGTCTTTTTTTTAAAATACAATTCAAACTATTTATTGAGGATACAGGATCATATATGGGTTAAAAGGCAACCCTGTCGAGGTTATGGACGCCTACTGGCAGCATTGGCTCTACCTGTGGTATGGAAGTTTACCTTAAATACGCCAAGTTTTTTGTGTGTTCCTAGACTTCCTTTCCTAACAACGAGGCTATCATTCTGGTTATATATAATAATAAGGGAAAGTAACAAGGTTATGACATGTGGAATATTTTTAAACATGTGAACAACTTTAAATTATTCGAGATCTTTTTCCTTAAACATTTTTTTGAACATATGTATGTAAATTTGAATTTCCCACACAAGAATTATTATTGTTCATGATTATCGTTAAAGTGATTTTGAAGGTTACTAATGATTGATCTCCCAGCGGTGATGATGACATAGTAATCACACCTCATCTAAACTACCTGTCATAATTAAACTCACACAAGTCGACAATCGAGGTTAACCTTTCCATTTATGAGGGGGCAGATATCCTACACATTTACCGATAGATCATAATGATTGAAATAAATGGAAAAATCAAATTTTTATATACATCTGTTGTTTTATGATATTTGTTATTTCTGGACATATTATCTCAAAAGCTAGTCAAACTAAGTTGCAGCCAGGAATGATAGCAGTCTTCATCTATTCACAGAAGATATGGGTGACCGAAGTGTACACAGAGAGCCCACATTGTTGCAGGTAACTGACTAGGCGAGGGAAATTTTACATCATCTAGAGTGGACATAGTATTTCACCATATTGCAGGGATATGACACAAATATCACACTAGCATATTTCCATACCTTTCAGAGAGTAATCTTTGTGATCTGAGACATACAAATTATGGTCCCTGAGGAAATTATAGTAGAGATTATAGGCCTCCCCAACGAATACATACAATGGACGGGGAAGTATACAATGCTCAAGGAGGTTGTGAAATGTTTCATAGAACCTGGAGAATAATTCGATAAAAAAGGGAAGGGACTCAACCCCACCTCTCTCAGCGAGCCATGGAGGGAGATGGAAGGAGTAATATAAAGGTATATCACCTGTGATGGGAGGTATGATGCGGTGCAACCGTGCCACCTAAAATTTTTAGCAGTGCTCAAACAAAGGTTAGTAATAAATTTTCCATTTTTCCTAAATTCCATGTTAGATGAAGCTACAAGAACTGAGAAGGCTAAATATTGTTTCACCATAATTAGTCATCATGGACTAGTAAATTTAATAATAAACAGGGCCCTGAGTGAAACTCAAATAACTTGGGGTGATCTAATCGAGGTTGATAAGCCCCTACAAATCGAACAACCCTAAATCCACCAAGAAACCCCCTCACAGAGAATTGAGACATCTCAGGAAGAATGAGGTAGTGCCCAAATGGAATTTCCATTACCCCAGCCTGAAATTGAAGCAGACCCCATGCCTATTGGCAGAAACTCAAACCTCACAGGCAGAAACATCAAAAAAGAAGAGAAAAATAACAGTTGTTGTTCCTGAAACCTCTACTATGAAAAGAAGAAGAAGAAAATAGATAATTCAACCTGAAAATATTCAAGAAACCACACAGACAGAACAACCCTCATAGGAAAATATTCAGGAAATTGAACAGACAGAACAACCCTTATAGGAAGACACTCAGGAAAATGCGCAACTATCACTTGAAATCCTTACAGAACAGTTCTTCAGAAATTATGAGGTAGAGATGGCTCAAATATTGGGGAACTTAGGGACATTAGTGATCAAAGACACAAGAAGGATTAAAGAACACCAAGCACCAACTTTCTCTTCAAACCCTACCTTGGACCTCCCTGACATAGAGATGCCATTACCCAAAGATACATAACAACTAGAACCTCACATTGAGGTAAACAACCCTGCAGAACAGATAGAGCACACAAAAGAAACAAGGGAATAGTCATTAGCTGATGAAGGTGAGGAAAACCTTGACATTCCCCACAAACAGAAAACAACAGGCAAAGGCCAGAATAAAATCAGAAAATTGAAATAGGAAAACAAGTTGTTGAGGAGAAGGGTTAAAAAAATTAAAGTACTAAAGTAGAAAGTTGGTAGACTCAAAGAAATAATTAAATAATTAAGGAAACAATTGGAGAAAGATGATAAGGCCTATGAAAGGAAGAAATCCAAAAGGCCCAAAACACAGGGAAGGAACCCACTTCTTAGGAAGACAGTCCATACAAGTTCTGTTGGAGCACAGACAGATTTGCATGCCCCTGAAGAAACAACAGATATGGAAGCTCAAACATAGATTCCAGCATCAAAGGAAGCAGTTGTTCAAAATGAAGAAGTGATTCCTTTGGAAACACATGAAATGGACACTCAAACAGAGATTCCAGCAGAAAAATAAACAACTTCCCAACTCGAGGAAGTGCTTCCTACATATTTTCATGCTCCTGTAGAGACAATTGATGCAGAGACCTAGACAAATGCCCCATCAACAGAAGAGACAATTGTTCATACTGAGGAATCATTTGATTCCCCTGAACAAGATTCTATTATTAGTAGGTTGGAGGTAGAACTGATGCAATCCCAACAAGCCTTTAATCAAAGAAGAGATGAAATGGTGACCATGGCAGAGCATCAGAGAGTTTTCAAAGAAATTAAATACATTTCAGCAACAAAGAATGAGACTTTTGTTGAGATAAGAAGAGATCAAGAGAAGGTGAAGAAAGTACAGGGCAAGTTAGAAAAATCTTTGGATCAAATAAAAGAATTTTTCTCTGCCTATTCTGATATAGTAGCCTGTAGGGATCCTGCTACCAATTACACCTTATTTTTATTGTAGCGTTATTTGTTGCTAAGGATAAAATATATAAGAGCAGGAAAAACATTTGATTTCACCACTATTTTTGAGTTTGTTTCATGCTTTAGAGAACAAGAAGGAGTGAAATACTTTCTGTGTGAGCTATACCTTCACAACTTCATCCTGGGAGAAAAAAAAAAGATAAACCTAATCCTTTCATTGGGGACATATAGTTTCAAGAATTCTTGTCTTTTACCAAGAACCAAACTAGGTGGGATAAATCACACAAGGTTTTTATGAAAATGGATATTGGGTTAGATCTCTAGATCAGAGGGGAACCTCCTAAATCTTTTCCAACCATTATGCGACACAAAACATTCATGAAAAGGGAAAAGGTTTTAGAATCCTTATCCCCTATCCACTGGAAGGTTGTACATTCGGGTCTACCATATTTTAGGGAGATTAAATAAGAATCTATTGTTGCTTCCAAACTAATATGGGATGCCTCCCCAAATGCAGTCAAGAATAGGGAACCTTTTTGCTTCAAAAACTTTCATGCAGCTACCTTCAAGTTGGAGAGATATGCCAGAATGATCTTGGATGAAGGACCTTCCGGGATTGGGTGCAAATATAGTCCTCTTATTATTTGGTATCCTCCATATGGTTACCAGAGTGATTATTAGATCAATAGGAAGAAGGAAGAAGTTTCTTTTGAAAATCTCAAAAATAATAGTGGTTTCAGGAGACCTGGTTAACATACCTCTCCTCCTTTCAGCATCATTGTTTTACATGTAAAATATTTTCTTGCATGAGGACATGCAAGAAGGTAAGAGGGTATGTTCAGCCAAGAAAAATTTACAAATATCCTCCTTATCACCATGGTTTATGATATAATCTTGATTGACTTTTCTATTAATTAGAGATAATTAGGATATAAAATGATTAAAAAATCTTCTAGAATATTATTGAGTGATATTAGATAATTTCTGAATTTCAGTTTGAGTTGTTTTATTTTATTGTAGGAATGGACAAATATGCTTAAACTCAAAGATTATGAA
>ML777242.1:1986761-2000266 GCA_009831015.1 Picea engelmannii | reverse complement strand
GATGCACTTGTTTATGGTACAGGTTGATTACAGGTTGTTTGGCACAGGTTGGTTCATGGTTGATGCTCTTGTTTATGGTACAGATTGATATCTGTTGAGGATTGTTGCCTCATCTCAGTTGGTGCTGAGAATGCAAGATGAGTATTGCATATATAGCTGGTGCTCTTGTAGAGTTGTACTCTATTCAGTTGTTGCTGATAAACCCCAAGGATTGTAGTCCGTAATAAAAAGAAAATTGTACATACATCTTGTGTTCTTTGTGTTCATTGTGGTGATGACTTGTTGATGATATATTGTTGATATATGTTGTTGATATGTGCTCACATATAAATGGTTATAAATGACAACAATGGGTAATGAATAAATGTTGAATGCTAATTGATGAGTTTTTGTGCAAGAGGGAAGTTTTGGGGAAAAAAACCCCACACTCATTCACCCCCCCTCTAAGTGTGGTAGGTGTGTCCAACAATTGATTCTCTATTTTGTAATCTTTATAAATAGTAAAAGCAATCCTGAGTATATCTCAATCCTTGGGATAACTTAATCTACCATATCATTGTAATATATAGAGGGAAATGAATAATAGAGAAACAAAGAAGAAATTTATCCAAGAATTTGGATCTCTGAATTGCTATGTTCAAGCAGCCTATTGTAAATGTTGTACCAGTTATGGAATTAATAACAGCTTTGAGCATTTTTACTATATTTTCATACTGAATTCTTAGCAGCAGTACTTCTGAAGAATGTGGGCCCAGTCGGAAGGAGTTAGTGTCTCAATCTATAATCGTATTAATTTGATTTCAGTCTTGTGATTTAAATCTTTTTGCAACAGTTAAGATAAATGCGTGAGTGTGTTGATGATTTCATAAACTAGTTATGCTATTTAATTACATTGGATAGATGTCTTAATTTAATGTTATCGATTGTTATTCCAATTCCCATTGCTATAGTTTATTTGTTTGACAGTTCCTCTCATTTTTGCATACGTTGTTCCTTTATTAAATTTACATTAGTTGTTCCTTTCATTAAATTCGCAGTTGTTGTTTCTTTTGCTTAAAGTTACATTTGTTGTTCCTTCTCAATTTTACAGTAATTCATTGTTTCTTTTCTAGCTGGTTAAATAGCCATTGACAGATTGATTCATTAAGTATTTTTAGACTGAATTATTGTTTCCATATTCAGATGAAATAGATTGATTCATCAAGTGTTTTCACGGATTAAATTAATGTTTCCTAGCTAGATGAATTCAACAATTTGGTTAATGCCTTTAATTTGCAAGCATGTTTTAGATTAGATTACAATTATGTTAAGTGAATTCTTAGTTTCAGAATGAATGTGTGAGGAACTGGATTATTGATAAAATCGTATTTTCTTTAGCTACATGATTTTGGCCTCTACAACTATATGCATAGACTTTGTCGATATTCTTGAAAGAAAAGATGAATCCTTTGGTTGATAAATTAATGTTAAACTAAGGTTGTTTTTAGGACATCTTTAGAGCCCAACACCAGCTACAGGGTTGATCTTCGCACCCAACTGAAGATCCATAATACAAGAATTCCTTACAACCACAACACTTCTATCTCACTATTGCTCTCATAAAAAATAATAGTAACAACCCTCTCAACTCTTCTAGACCTTTATTTATACATTACATGAATCTTGGACAACCTTATACCAAATTCTAGGTGTTAAAACCCTAGATGCCAAAAACCTAGGTCCATGTGATCCACGTTTTAAGGGCTTTGTCAGTCTGTTCTTCCTTCTTTTCCATGAGGTGCTCCAAAGAACCCGTTGGTGTCTTCCTCCATTTGTTGAGTTGTACATGATCTATATTCTTTGTTGCTTTGTCTTCCTTGATCTTCTCTTTCAATGGCTTGCTTTTCCTTTACCTCGTTCCTTCTTTTCTACTTCTTTAACCACTTCGACACTTCCTCAGTTTATGTTCCTTTTGCGCACCTTGTGTTTTGTCTTTTTTCTTCCTTAATCTTTGATTCCTTCCTTAATGCATGAAGAAGGGCCAACAGGACCCCAACAGTCACATGTGACTCATCCCAAGCCACAACAAGATTGAGCTTCCTGTATTACTTCGACTGCAGACTACATGGAGCAGCCTTTGTTTTCTGATATGTCCCTCCCTATCATGTGTAGACTATCTTTTCTGTGTCTAGTACCCACTTTCAAATACACTTGGTACCTAGACCCTTCTTTCCTTACTTTTACTGAGAGTTGTGAGGCAAATGGTTGTCACAATACAACTTCAACCGACTCCCATTTACTAAACCATCCTTCCATTATCTATTAAGTGTATTCAACTGCATAGCTCCTCCTTCTGTAACATAGGCAACTTTGAATGGCCCAAGCCAATGTGTCCTAAAATTTCTTGGATGCTTCATGAACTTGTTGTCATATAAAAGTACCAAATATCCTTTCATAAAATGCTTTCTTCTTGGTATGTCTTTCATGGTAATCCTTTTCTCATTCTTTTTGTACCTTCTAATGAAATCCTGCAATAAACATGTCTTCTTCTAATTCTATAAACTACGCAATACTGTCTTGAACAACGTCAGTGTCATCGATACATGCAAATGATGCAATTCATAAACTAGGAAAAAAAAATTCCATAGGTACTACTGCTTCCTGGCCATACACTAACTTAAAGGGACTTTGCGTTGTCATATTTTTGCAAGTAGTTCAATAATCCCATAATACTACTGGAATTATTAAATCCCAATCATCTATGTTAACACTACAAATCTGTGTCAACATTGTCTCCAAGATCTCATTGAAAGATTCAACTATACCATTCTCTTGTGGGTGGTATGGTGTTCTCTTTTGATGGTGAACTTCGAACTCTTGAGTCAAGGCTTCAATGGTTTTGTTAATGAAGTGTGTACCTTGATCACTCATAAGGATCTTCAGGCATCCAAATATGGTTATGATATCATCAAATATGAATCGCGCAGCTGTAGTTGCGCTACGGTCCTGAACTCCTCTTACTTCTTCCCATCTGGTAAAATATTCAGTAGTAATGATGATGTATCGGGCTCCTGTGCGCCTTCTTAGTGGGTTGATAGGTCCCATAAAGTCAATAACACATTTATCAAAGGCCTGTAAAGTTATCTGAGGTGATAAAGACATTTCATCCTGTCTAGAAGGCTTCCCTATCCTTTGGCATACATCACAGGCTCTATAGTAGTCCTTAACATCCTTATGTAAAGTGGGCCACCAGAGGCCAGCTCTGAGAACCTTGTACATTGTTGTTTTCCCTACATAATTTCCTATTATGATGCCTTCATGCATTTCTTCTAGAATCAATGGTCTTTCTACCTTCATAATGCATCTCCTCAAGATCTCATCTAGTCCCATATTATATAACTATCTAACTATAATTTGAAAATCTGCAGTGTGGACTACCAACTGTTTCTTATGAATAATTGTATACTCACGAGGTTCCATTCCTATTGACAGGAACTGGACTATCTCAAAAAAGTTATCATCGAATTTACTGATGGACAACAACTGTGCATCTGGTAGTGTATCATCCAAACTGGTAGGTTCCTCTCCATGTTCTAACTTGGATAAGTGGTCAGGTCCCTTATTCATTCTCCTTAGCTTGACCACAATCTCAAAATCATATCCCTATAATAATAATAGCCATATGCATATTCCTCCCCCAACACTGGCTTGTTGACTAAGTATTTCAATGCAGAATGATCAGTAAACAACTTAAAATGTCCTCACATCAAGTAGTGTCTAAACTTCTACAGCGTGTATACCATAGCTAAGACTTCCCTTTCAGTGGTAGTATAATTTATTTTAGATTTAAAAATCTTCCTGCTCGCAAAGGCTATAGGGTGGTCAATACATCTTGCACCTGGTTGTGCTAAAACTTCTCCTAATGCAATGGATGAAGCATCGACATGAACATTGAATTCCTTACTCCAATCTGGGAAAATCAAAATAGGTGTAGTGATCATTTTCTGCTTTAGTGATTCAAATCTTTGTTGGCATTCCTCTGTCCATTGAAACCTACTATGTTTCTTTAATAGATTCTCCATAGATGTTGTTATTTGTTTGTATCCCTTAATGAACTTTTTGTAGTATCCAGTGTGTCCCAATGTAGTGTGTAGTTTTCTAACTGAAGTAGGAGGAGATAGATCAACAATTGTTGTAGGTGAATCCCCCTGCGAACAAGTGGATTCCCTCTTGGCCTCTAGAATCCTAAGGCCAAGATAGAAAAGTATTAACATGGACACTGACTTCTTTTTAGATATCATCAATCTAATGAATGAAAGAGAAGTAAAAAGATATGTACCTTATTAGCGACGTTTGTCCTTGCAAAGTTCTGGCTGAGCTTTGATCCTGAGCTCCCTGATAGATCCTGTAGGACAAACAAAGGTACAAAATACTTCCTACTCTACTGAGATTATCTCAAGCATAGATCCATCTACTACAGACAAACTCATATGGAACAAGAATAAGTTTGAAAGAAACAGTCCAAGCATTGATTATTAATGAGAACAATTAAATATACTTACAATCCTTTGAATGAAGGTGTAGCAGCCTCTTCCAGTTCTCCTTGTCCAACCCCTTTGCTCAAATAATCTCCACTGGTTTCTTTGATGACATCTCACTCATGAGATCATAAGTTTGATGTAATTCTCAATCTCCATTGTACCTTTCACCATGAAAAGGTCTCCTTATATAACCTTGGAGAGGTCCAACCACTTGAGATATCTTTGGGATGAGTTGAGGATTATTCTCCTTCAGTTGAGGATATCACCTAAGATCATGCCTTAACCATCTATTTGAATCCAACTAACTTCAAGAATTGAGGGATTTTTCCCTTATTTGCCTCAACAAACCCATAATTTGCTAAAAAAAGGGTAGAGCTCCCCCAAAAGGGTACACAGGGTGATCAAGCACTACCCCAAAGAGGCTTAGGGAGTGCCATCATTCCCTAACAGTGAGTAGGGGAGCACTCCTCTCCAAAATCCATTTTTTTTTGGTTTTCTCAATGTCAAAAGGCTTGTACTTCCTGTCAAGTGATTTCTCTTCTTCCAAACTAACCTTTGAGTTGTCTTAAGTGTATTTATAATGTCGTTAGAGGCACGACATATGAAAGATGGCAGTATGATTCTTATGACACTTGCAACACTTTTGGTCAAGATGTGACACTTGTGGACAAGATGTGACACTTAAAACACTTGTGATGATGACACTTGCGACACTATCGAAGTGAGTAATTTTGAGGTGTAATAGATTTCCCCCCAAAGTAGGAAGTTAGAAGACAATGATGATTGAAGTACTTTTTAGACTTTTTCAAGCGAGGGTATGGAAAAAGAGAAACTGGAAAAAGTTGCACACAAACATCAAACAAATATTATGACATGTTTCAAAAACCAAGGCATGAATACTTATGCTTGAGTGATAAATAATTTTTAGGTATGGCCATCGTAAAATACACTGCGGATCCATAATTATATTGACAAAATGGTATAGCCACTGCAGATACAATGTGGATCTATACTCCTATGACCTGAACTGATCATAGCCACTAAGAATACACAGTGGATCTACAAGATTACAAGACATAGCCACGAACAATACAAAGTGGATCTATGTAACAATATATGTGTCATAGTTCAAAAGAACTCCTTCGCAACCTAGGAAAAGTACATATAAGAGTGATAACTCAACCCAGGGTCTTCTTACCGATCCTGATGTAGTACGAATCTAACCATGTGAATAGATTTCTTGATGTCGAACATGGCAGAAACCACTTGATTACCAGTCAATGATGTAAACTGTTAACAAGCACGAGGGAGATCACCATTGATGTCAATGATTCCCAAGGTACTCTAGTACATACCGGAAAATGTGAATGAATGAGATGAAGTTGAACATCTGTGGAATCATATGATCAGGGGTCAATGATGTAAACCCACTGTCAGACATGAGGAGGCCTCCCATTGATGCATGCAGGTCCCAAGGTACTAATTGGTTTCTATGTCTAGTTCCTGGATAATGCATTTAAGTTGACAGGAATAGACTCGTCAAAGGAGGGCCTTGATGTATCCCCCATCAACGACATGAAACTAACATAGAGATGTAATTGGTGGATCAAATGAACATAGACTGACACAGGTATTGAAACATGATATTTGTGATGGATGATTCTCGAGGAAGATACTTCCCTTGAATACTGAGGCACAACAACATAAACTTGACATGGACAAAAACTTGATGATGCAGTGGATGTTATGACTTTATTCAGGTGACCCAAAGGAGTAAAAGAAACTTAGAGTATTGGCTCAGTGCAGAGGTTCATATGGTTAAAATGTATGCAAAGACAAAGTGTCGTGTTCAAGGGAGACCGTAAGAGTTACTGGTAATGTTCTAAAAAATTGCTTGGCTTGCTTCTTTCAATTTTTCCCCCATCCAGATAGACGAGTACATATTTTTAATTTAACGAGCTCAAGGAGGGTAACACATGCATGATATAACTCACCTTCGGTAAATCCCTCTTCCTTTGTTTAACAAACTGGAAGAAGTAAGGGTTCGGTCTCATATGAGCCCTTCAATGTGTGATTGTTTAATGAGTCCGGAGAAGGTAAAATTGATCGTTTTTCATATTTAGAGAATCTGAAAACAACTTAAAGATGACTCCAATGTTGTCCTTTCTTGTAATGTTAGTCTCACGAGGCTGAAAAAGAGATAAATTATCAATCAAAATATTCCCTTTCAAACCTTTTAACAAGTGGGAAAGGAAGCAATATCACTCGACAATCTTTTCGTGTTTACAGAGTCTGAAAAGAGATTAAAGACAACTCCAGGGGGTTCCTTTTTCATTTATTCATGCAGGTCTAAAAAAGAGATAAAATTTTACCCAGTTTCATTCTCATGTATTTACGAGCATGAGAAATAACAAAGACTAATATCGGTATGCCCCCATCTTGAAAGATGGGGGATTAACTCTAGAATGATCATCAAACACTGGAGACATGACCTCCAAACTTCAATTCATTCACTGGATTTGAGGTTGTCACCAATTTCTCTACTAGATGGAGAAAAATGATAAGGGTGGATGAAATGAAGGTTCAAGAGAGGTGACTGTTTCATTTTTTAATGAGCTTGACACATAAAAATAACTATTTTCAGGGCTCTAGGTTCAATCCGTAGATTGTTGTTTCATTTTTTAACGAGCTTTCTACAGAGAGGAAAACTATACTCAAGGCCTCTGTTTCATTTTTTAATGGGATTGCGACAGAGAAAAGAAACTATGCTTGTGGACTCTTCTTGATCATGGCTTCCAAAAAAATAACGCTCTGGAAGAACACCATGTCAAGGGACAAAACTCAGTCATGGATTCCAACAGATATTCACTGGATGGAAGAAAATCACTCTGGAAGGAACACATGTCGAGGAGTGTGACAAAGTTAAGGAGATCAGACTCCAATATCCTTACCGAAGAGATCACCATGTCAACTACCGGATCCAAATCATTAGAAGTTGAAAGCATGGGAGACAATGGAAAATCGACAACAGGAGGGGAGATAGAGTATATATCTACCTGAATTTCTTCATGAGGGGGAAGAAAAGAGGATCTATGATGGTTATCATCCCAAGGTAGCTCGTCAATGCTCAGAATTTCCTTAATAGATTCATCAGAAGGAAAAATTGGGGAAATGCAGTTGATCACAAACGACAAGGAACTTAACCGTGATGGCATCGAGTAACTGTCAGGTGCTGATAGATATTGGTCATCCGATGAGGGAGAAGCAGATTGGATAGAAACATATGATGTTTCAGCTGGACTAAGCAGCACGGTGTCACCTAGTGCATCAAATTCCAACGGACTAGGTACAACCCAAGGGTTAGATGATTCCAAAGATTGATAAGCCACGGTCAAAATCATATCGACGGTGGAAATATGATGTATAGTTGGTGGAAGTGGTGTACGGAAGGTACCCATGAGGCTAGAATATTTCAGTAAGCCAAAACCAATGCTTTCATACCTGATCTCGTGTTCTCCCAAGAAATAAGTATTGTTGGTAGCGGGAGCACGAGCATCGGTCGTGTAGAAATGCAACTAATCAATAGTGACAATTTTTCCATGATGAGGAAATTGTACACATCGAAAGACCTATGAGGCAATGAAAGTCATAGCATAAAACCAACTTCTTCGAAGTAACAAGTTGTAATTGAGGGGAGCATCGACTACCTCGACATCGACAGTGACAGTTTTTCCACCCAATTGGATGGGAAGGGACTGTAAAATCCCATGGGGATGGAAACCTCGCCCATTGAAGGCATGTAACATCATTGGGGATTTGTTAAGTGCAGGTGATTTTAAGCCTTTCCAACACGCTAAATACATGACACATGTTGAGGCTCCCTCATCCAGAATAGTTCAGTGGATTTGTTGATTTTTAACAACAACATCAACTTGGAAAGAAAGTTGGTGGGAGAGTTGAGACACATAATTGTCCAGGTTAAACATGATATGGTTGGACGACTCAGGATCAACAATGTCGATAGCAGCCAAGAGCATTCTACGTTGACTGGGGCAATGTTGTAGAACTTCTAATGCAGACATAACACACGGTGCTTGAGCTAAATCTTCAACAATGTTGTAGTTTTGGGTGGCACGTGAACTAGGATTAAAGGTAGCTTTGTGGATAGTTCTCTTAAGATGGTGTAAGATAGAGTCAAATGTAGGTTTCTCAATCTAAAGTGGTCCATATGGAGGATTAACCTATGGAGAACTACCGGAGGATGATGATGGATTCGGTAGAGTACCAGTACCGTTAGTGTCTTTTCCTTTGTCAGGGTTACCTGGTGTTTCATATGTCTTAGAGCGAGTGTTCAAATTAATCCTATTAAACATATAAATATGTGCACTCATCAAGGCCTCATCATGAGGATGGCTAGAACTGTCCCCAGGAGAGGGGGTTTGAGAAACCATGGATTGTTGTTGTGGAAAAGGCTGAGTAAGCACAGCGGGTTGTGAATTTCCTAGGAAAAGTGTGGCCACTTCATTGCGATGTGGACAATTTTGAGTGTAGTGATCGTCACCACAAATGATACACGAGAATTTCAGTTTCCGTTGTGGCTTCTTTTTGGTAGGAGGTGTATGAGCTTGATTTTTTGGTTGTTCATTGTTATTTGTATTTTTTTATTAACTTTTTGTCTTCTTCTTACCTTTGGATTGTTGTGAAGGGGCAGATTGAACTGTATTCACCTCAGAGATCTAATTTTGGGGGGAGGTAGAGGAGAGTGTGGTCGAATGGGAAGTAGATTGAGTTTTGACAGAACTGATAACACCATCCACATGAGATGAGGATGATGGCTTGGATGGATCAGTATTAGTTCGAGAAACATTCAAAAGAAAATCATACAAAGTACCAGATTGTGAATAAACCAAATCTAAGTACTGAGCCTGAGAAATGGTTTCTTCCTTGGTGACCGCACCACCCATAGCGACGCCATGAGTGATCGAGGGTAAAAGTGATTTAGTAAACCATTCTGCCAATAATATGTTAGGAATGATTACCTTGATCAGCCTTCATTGTCATCTCCACTCATGAATATGGTCAGAGATATGCATAGAGTCAGTTTGACGAATGGAGGTCAAGAGTCCAGTACCCATCTCGTAGCGAATAGGTAGTTGAAAGGGCATGAGGAAAGACATGGCAAGGGAGTTGAAATCATGAAAAGAAGCATGTGGTAGTTCAATATACCACTTTGTTGCAGAGCCAGTAAGTGTTCGCTGGAAAAGACACAAACGTATAGAATCATTCATGAGGGAGTTTGATGAACAACACAAATGGAAAGTAATCACATGATTGTTTGGATCTTCGCTATATTTTCCATCAAATTTTGGAATATCAGAAGGATGTTTAACTAGAATAACTGGCCAAACCGGTGAATGAAAAATAGGATCATTAGTTAACCAAGACAAGTCTGGGAGATCCAGAGTCACAAGGAAAGGTAGTTGTCGGTTAATTTGCAGATGATACTAGTGTGGCATAGGAACACTAGTATGACCATAAACTGGGTTAGGTGAATAGTTGTAACCAGTAGGTCCTCCTACATATGGTTGTTGTTGACCAGGATAAACAAGATTCGATGATGGCCGAGAAACATTTGCATAACCCGATGGGTTATGAGCATTATAAGCTAGGTGATTTGTTTTCCCAGAAAGAGGATGAACATTGTGCCCTTGAGGAGGGTAAGGAGTAGATCTTGGAGGCAGATATACATTAGACCCATGGGGAGAATAAGGTTGTTGTCCTTGAGGACTCCAGGTGATGTTTGGGATGCCGCCCGGATAATGTTGTCCATAAGACGGTCTGGAAGGAACAGGATTTGATACTCCTCCTTGTGGGTTATGATATGATTTCCCCCCAACATAGGGTTTGGTAAATGTGCCTCCAGAAGATACTCCCTAAGATTGTGAAGGGTTTCCAACAGATGAAGGTTTTCCCCCTGCCAGCTGTGGATTAACGACTGGGGTATCACTAGCAAAGGGAGGTTTCCCTCTGGGAAGAACATGAAAAGGGGGTTGTCCCCCAGGAGGGGTAGTCCTGCCATAGGATGGTGGTCTTCCAGGAGGGACATCTCCACTAGATTGTGGTTTCCCTCCAATCGGTTTTATTTGGTTGGAAAGGGTCTGCATTCTCATGTGAAAATATGTCCCAGCAAGATCGTGCGGAACATGTGGAGCTGTAGAGTGAAAGTACATAAAAGTGGGTGTAGGGATTGAAGTGCCTTGGGAATGAGTAGAGGTGATGAGTCCAGCATTAGGATAGACTTGGGTTGATGCAACAGTAGGGTTAATGACCTGATCGATGGGGTGATTCATAGTTTGACCAGATGGTCCACTTTCAATAGGATGGTCATGAGCATTAAAGGGTTCTCGAAAGGACTCAAAATTCTCATAGAGATCATGTCCTAATGAAGTCATCCATATAGAATGAGTAGGTGTGGAATTTGTATCTACTGCAGTGGTAGGATAAATAAGATTCCTATACTCATCACCAAAGGTTGGTTCTGTGGATCCCATATATGTTTCGGTAAAATCTCTCTCGGGTAACTGTGGGACCTCTTCATCTATGACGTTCCCAAGGGAGTCTAAATGAAGAAAAAGTGGTTAGAGAGGGGTTACCAACACATATGTAGTGCAAGGAGTGGGATTCTCAACCGTAACCAAAGCGCCTTCTGAGTTATCTAACGGAGAAGCAACAACACTTCCAGTTTCAGATTGATTTTCTACCTCTCCATGGTAGTTGTCTTCTGGAGGGTTAGGAGGTAAGGGTTGGTATCCTTCCAGAAGAATCCTTTGCATATTATGTGATTGGCAAAGACCTTTATCATATATAAGCTCAATTTTGGAGAATAACAATACCTGTTGAAAATCTAGGGCCAACTAACAAAAAGAAACAACATACACTAATAAAATCTAGGAATCAAAACCAAGCAAACAAAACTTCTCTCGATGATCGTACTAGTTGGTAATGAAATCCAACGTCGCATGATCAAGTCAAGAAGGGGTTAGGATATGGTGGAACAGTTACAATGGTGACCTTCTTAATGGACTTTCACCTTGGTGCAATCTTCCACGCAGTAATTGTGGATTTACCCTCCAAGGAGCCCGAGTGAGTTTGACCAATTTTTGTCACCTCGTGTAAGTACCTAAGGATTATGGCAACTACGGACACCAACTCGCAGTCAGCCCCTGGGCGGGTATAATCGACAGTCCGATCTGAATGTATGGGTAGGATAACAAGTTCAAAATCAATTTGAGAGGCTCCCACACATAATTGTGGGTATACCTTCAAGTCACCCCCAATATACAATCAGACCACTACAAACAGTTGAACCACTAAGGGATAATCTTTGTAACTCACCCGAATGCGACCTTGTGTGTAACCCTTGTGTGAGAGGGGGATCCCAGAAAGCCTATATGACAATTGGATTTGACTCTCCCTATCTCAGGATGATAATGTTCATTTTGAAAACTTTGGAAAGTTGTACTCACCACCTAATATAAAGTGCTAATCCTAGTCTAATGTTGGTGGAATATCCTAAAAACAAAAATGTTCTAGATAATTTTTACTTAGCGTTGATTTTATGGCTGTTCTTTACTCAAAGAGTGTATGACAATGAAACTAATGGTATGATGACTCAATTCCCAAAACATATGCACAAGAAAATGATAAGAAATCTTTTATTTTGATGAATGGTTATTTAAGGGAAAGAGAGAAAGTTTTTTTCACTATCAAACACTAATATGTAATGTCCTCAATCAATTTGTTTCTCACTCAAATCCGATGCAATGCTAAGAATTTCAGAAATGCCTTCTAATATCCAAACCAATCACTAAAATATGTCCTTTTGCTTATATGTGAATGATAATCAGATGCAAGACTTCTAAATGTCAATCAGACTTCAAGATTTAAACAATCAGCAGCAAACTTCACACAAAACAAAAAATACACTCTCGTCATGAAATAGACTAGAAGGACAAAGATAACCAAATTGCAAACAAGAACCAAAAATATCAAACAAAAGAGAAATGAGGGAAATTTGACCTCAAATATCAAATGAAAATTTCACAGACCTTTGGATTTCCTCACAAAAGTTTTCACTCAGTCAGATAAAGGAGAAGAAAAAAACAAGTTAACTCTAGGTCAGCAAAGACAAAGAGTGGCTTCAAGGCAAGGAAAGAAGATGTCAAAATCCCAAACAAAAGAGGATGAATTATAAAAAATAAGGGTGTTTGAAATCCAATATCAAGATGGACTGAGAGTATGGGACCTTGAGCAAATGCCAAAACCCATAAATAGCTTCAGAAGATGAAAATTATGGAGAATTTCACACAAAAATGGGGTAGCGCTCTGGTGTAAGAGGCACCAGAGAATTCCAGAGCTCTTTGTAAGGATGAAGGGGAGTGCTAGCACTCTGACAGCAACATGAGGGGAGTGTTGGAAGATTGATTGTTGTCATTGATGTCAACCCTAGTCATAGGTTTTGGACCGCAAGATTGATAAAGCTATTTGGACATGAAGGAAAATGCACATGCATATACAACACCCATGAATGGATAGTATACATCATGATTTTTCTGGTGGTATGTGGCACATCACATGGATCCTCATGGTTGAGGAGAAATGAATTTTTGAAGATGACAAAGTGAATTGAAAAAGGAAGTACATGTAGTCCCTGAAAATAATTAAAGAAAATAATTACAAAATAAGAAAGTGTCAGGTCGGCCCTAATGTTAAAAGGAAGTGACATAAATGGTATAAATAAATATCATTATACATTCATTTGATACAAGTCGAATTTTAGAGGGAAGAAGAAGTAAAAGAAGGTCGGATTTCGAGGGAGGATGAAGTCTTTTGGTGATGTGTTCTAAGGTATGTTATTTTCAGGTCATCTTACCATTTTTGCTATAACTTTGTTTTTAGAACGATTCAGATGGTGAAATCACTATG